>CM024762.1:129442705-129559493 GCA_014218235.1 Colocasia esculenta | reverse complement strand
AAGAGGATTGGCTTTGCTGCCTTTCTTGCATTCTTTCTTCTTTCTTTTCTTTGATGAGTGACGACAAAAGTTTTTAATCGCCGGACACTTTGTTCTTGCTTTAGAGAACATATTGCATGCAGTTGGATGGCAAGGAATGCTCCCATTGATAACTTGACTTATGTGATCAGCTTCATAACTGATGCTCCGCCGTTCGAGCGGGTTGCTTTACTTTGAGAAGTATTTGCAGTAATTTGGCAAGGCTTTTGTTTACCACAAAAAGCTCGCCAGTTTCATTGTCTTTATTTGAAGACTCAATTTGCTTACCCTTCCCTTTAGAGGGGAGGGGTTGAAGATTTGGTCCTCCGAGATATAGGGGCATCAGTCAGGTTGCATTCATCTTCCCGAAACGGGGCTTGATCAGCAAAGACTGTGTGCTGCTTCCCTTCTTTTGCATATTAATGCATTGATGGAGAGTTGATGGAATGACCCAGTTTTCATGCATCCAAGGTCTTCCAAGCAAGACTCTATATGATGTATTGGCATCAATAATGAAGAAGGTTACCCTGGTGACAAAATCCCCCAGAGTCAAGTTGACGGTGACCTTTCCGATGGCTTTTTCCGAATTCTGATTGAATCCTGTGATCTTCACATCCTTGACCCTTTGCATATAGGGCATAAGATATAGAGATTGAAAGGTCTTGAAGGGCATTAGATTGATGGATGCCCCTGGATCAACCAGGATCCGATTCAACTGCATGTTGTTGATCTTCCCCTTTATATATAAGAGACGATTATGATATGGGAAGATAATAGCAAATCTTCATCAGTGAAGGTGACATTTGCTGCCAGTGCTTCATATGCTTGTGTTTGAAAATTTGCCATATGGCTTCATAAGTTTCTGGCTCTTGGAGTATTTTGACGAGAGTTTCTCTCAAGTCTTTGCTCCAGGCAATCGCTTCCCAGACAGTGATGTTGAGGGGAAGTGACTGTAATTGCTGAAGATTTTGCCGTCAGCTTCGGAGCGTATCTGGTCCAAGTGGAGGATTCCCTTGATGAGGACCCAGAAGGCTCTTTTGATTTGACGGGCTTCTTTTGAGAGATAGGAGCCAATAGCTTCTCATTAGGAAGAGGAGGAACATTGTCTGGCTCATTTGATGAAGCATATGGACTTAAATTTTTATCTTCAGACTGGGAAGCCTTGTCGGGTAGTCCCCCTTCTTCATCTGAAGGATCAAATATATAAGAGTCCGCCCGGATTTGAGGTTCGGGCAGAGGCTTTGCTTCTTCGCCATGAAAGAGTATGATCTTATCTGGCTGCTTAGTAGTGGAAGATGCCGCCTTTTGATGCCTACCACGACTCTTCTTAGTATGACGATTTGAATTGCTTGGAAGTCGACGCTGGTATACAAACGTCGTTGGTTTATCTCCCGCTTGCGCAGTAGTATTGCTTGTGGAGTTTGTAGTTCCTTTGGAGGAGGAATGACACCATGTAGCAATGGAAGAGCTGAACATAGAGTCCAACTGTTCCATGGTGATTTCTTCATCTCCATTGAAGAGACTCAGATTCGGCGAAGGAGGGAGGTCACCTTCTTGGAGTGCTTCATGTTGAACTTGCAATAACCAGTTCCGGAGCCGCCTTTTCGCTCGATTTCTTCCCAAGGGATATATTGGTCGAGCGTTGGTTTATTAGAGGGCTCGGAGACTTCATATTCTTCCAGCTCATAATCAACAGCTGGAGCCTTTGAACAGCCGTCAGCTGCTGAGGAGCTTCTGCTGCCATAGCATCCTCCATTTGTTTTTTCATTTTTCTTTTTTCATTTCTTTTTCTTTTTTCTCTCTATTCTTCATTTGTAGAGCTTCTAGTGATTCATCACTTCTTGCTCTGAGAATGGCTCAAGAATATTTTTCTGCTAGGGCGACCCTTGGCGATAGATTTGCCGGATCTCCTAGAATTTCTGACTTTCGAGGGCCAACAGTGACCCATTCAGCTTCCGAGGGTTTGTGCCTGAAAAGGTGAGTTGATTGCTTCTTCCAATTTCAGGAGGGAGTTGGTGGTAATCATCTACAACTCCTCAGCTTGCTGCGAGATTGGTTTCGCGGCAGCATTTTCTGATATTCCGTTTCTATATTGAAACAGGCCAACTCTGAATTGCTCAACATCAGCCTTGCTTCTATGTCGTCCATAGCCCAACTGGCGATGATAATATTCACATAGATCTTGATATTGTGCTTGGAACTGTGGACTTGGATCATATATTTGTGGTGAGGGGGTCAGGAAATTTCCCTCCTGATCAATTATCCCTCGCGGATCTTTGTTTCGATCCAATCATGGAGATCTGGGCAATCTTTGGTAGTGTATGACTCTGGCATGATATTCACAGTAGAGATGTGACTCCCTTTCCCTTTCGAAGTATAAGTTCAGGATCAAATACTTTTTATCAACCCTCTGATCTTGAGCTGATTGAATATGGCTTGAGTATCTTTTAGATCAAATGAGCGTCGATGTAGAGGATGCCAATCATCATACCATCGGCTGGATAGATATGGATGCGGCATAGGCGGTTGTCCCTCCGGTTCAAGAACCCCAGAGGATGATGCATTGATGACATTGACCGAATAAGGTCCAGGATTGTATGGCTCATTTGATGGTGGCTAAATATGAGTTGTGGGGGATTGACCAGAAAATTACCCATATGATGAGTCCTTGCTGGATCAGCTCTTCCACTTCATGCTTAAAATTTGGACAATCTTCAATGACGTGTCCCAGCAGTTGATGATATGGCAATAGTTGGGTCTCAATTCTTCCGGACTAGATAGTCCATATATCCTGATCGCAGACATAGCCGAAAAGAGACAATGTATGCTGGCGACGGAAGGAGTATAACCTTGCCGGCTCGACAGGATTTTGAGGATCTTCAAGGAACCACCCGATTGGGTCTTGAAATGGCGGCATAGGGGGCAGCTCCGGATATGCAGGTGGATAAATATAAGCAGTTTGGAAGGCGTGGGATTCCTGAATAGGCACATCCTGACGCCTCTCCATGCTTTGCATGATTTGGCGCAGCTCTTGTTGGCTTTGTTGTAATTGCTCGAGCTGCCTTTGTACCCTTTGTATTGTTTTCCTTTACCCCGATGCCTAGATCTCGGCGGGAGTGAGCTCCAGAAGTATCTTGAGGTGGGTTACATGAAGACCCAACCTCAGGATTCCTTGAGCTTGTGGCGGGTTCTGCCGTATGTATAACATTAACAGATTGTTTTGGCCAATCCGAAGTATGACTGTGGAGGATCAACCAGACCATTTTGCATAGATATATCGGCCTTCTTGGATTACCTTTTGAGCTTTGTTCTTGAAGACAAGCAATCTTCAATTGGATGCCCCACCATACGGTGATACGGGCAGTAATTGGGTTGATTGATCTTGCCGATATCTGTCGGCTTCTTTGGTGTTGGCTGTGATATAATTGATTATCAAGGCAGAGATCGAAGAGTTTTCTGGTATGCTCTTTTCTGAAAGAATAAGGAGCCTTCATACGCTCGGCCAATGTAGGCGGAGGTATCTTTGGTTCCGGTTTCTTTCTTGAGGTAGTGGGGATTGCTGCCCCCTTCGTTTCATCACCTGGGCAAGAATCGATAGCATCAACTTCTTTTGCAGGCAAATTGCGCTCCTTAGGGAGTTTACCCTTTTGAGCTGTATGAGTTGATTGCTCGGCTAAGAAGCTTTCGATTTCTGCCACAGCAATATTCACTGGTCAAAACTTCTGATATTTGCAGCCAAGAGTCTCTCTTTAATTGCTATGATGAGGCCTCTGCGGCAAATATTACTGCATCTTGCTGGACGGAGGATTGTGCATTGCATGCTAAACTCCCTCCACCTTTGGATGAAGTCTATTGCTGACTCTCCTTCTTTTGTTTGAGGGAGCATAACTCAGCAAGAGAGACCTTCCTTTCTGCGTTTGGAAGCGATCATAGAATTTTGATTGCATATCAGCCCAGTCGAGAACTGAGCCAACCTTGAGCTTTGCATACCATTGGAATGCGACCCCTGTTAAAGATGTAGCAAAATATCTGAGGAGATATGATTCCTCAGATGCAAGATCGCTCATGGCAATTATATAATGTGCCACATGCTCCCGAGGTGTCCCATGCCCATCATATTTAGGCAATTTGGGACTTTGGGACATGATCTGGCAGCTTCTTGAGTTGATGATGTATAGGGAACGGGACGGAATATAAACCCGTAGCCTGAATACCCTCGCCCTGCTGGCGAACATATCTTCAACCATCTTCTTTATTTCATATGCCTTTGAATTTGCAGGGCTTCTATTTGAGGAGGCATGATATTAGATGGGTCATTGATATCCGGACCCGTAGCTTGAGGAAGAAGACCATTGAAGAAATTGCTGGATTGTGTAATGAGATAAATCCATCCGGATGCTGTTTGTTGTTGATGTTGAGCAGCAACCGTTTCTATGGATGGTCGATGGCTTGAGGTTGCCAATCGTCTCATCTCATTGACAAGTGAGGTCATTTCAGACCGCCACTGTTGCATGACTTCATATTTGTCGTCATCCGCCATTGCGTGGAAATTTTCTTTTGTCGGCAAGTTGATGACGGGATGACTACCAGAGGTAGAGGGTCCACCTTCTTCAAGTTGAATATTTGTTTCTTCAAGGAAGGGAATTTGAGTACCCTCATGTTGGATATCAGTTGGAAGAGAAGCTTGATTAGAGGGGCCAATTTGCCCGCCAGGTTGGTGAGTTCTTCTGACGAACTGCCTGATATTAGGATGGACATCTTCTGTGGGAATACTGGGGGTGGCTTCCGCAATATGCTCTGCAAGTTCGCCAACTTCCCTTCCAGTAGTATAGCATGAGAAGATTATAAGCTTGGGTGTTCCCCGAGCTGCCCAAGTACACGTCGCCTTTTTGACGGACGAGTACTGGTGCTAGGAATTGCCTTGGCTTACAAAATTCTGGGATCCACGATATACGGTCGAAGACTTACACTCGAGCCCCGGATTGTTGAGTTGGAATTTCTTCGACCACCCGGGTATTCTCCGGGCCTTGAGGATTGTAGTTTGGCTTTCTATATATACCTTTTCTTTTCCATCCTCTGGGATGTTCAGGTCTAGCATATTGAAGAGAGGCAACTTCGGTGTTGCTTTTTCTTTGAATCACCTTTGATGCATCTGCTTGATTTTTCTTAAAGTTCTGGACTCTCTTCTTGGGAACCCAGATTTGTTTCAACTTGGTAAAACGCCGCGTCTTTTGCTTGACATCGGCTTTCACCATGGAATCTTCATGTTTTCCTCGGAACCACCGTAGAGCTGAGAAGCGTTCGAGGTTGGAATATTTGGAATATACCTATCACGAGGAGTGGTAGGTGGAGTACCATCAAGGCGCACTCGCACATTTCCGACCATAACAGACTTGCCAGATCTAGATGGCGGCGGGCGGCCTCCTGTTCTTGTGGCGTTTATTTTGCCCCCGCTGTGAGGAGACAGGAGCTACAATGGTAGAAGAGATCATATGGACCGAATAGGTCCGAGCTTGAGTTGAATGGGGTTTGCCCCCTTTGACAGCAACATTCTTCACAGGCATTTGGGTGCCTGTCTTGACAGTAGCGGAACGAGCCTTGACACGTCCATTATTGTTGGAATTTTTCTTTGTTGATTTGTGGCAGGAAGATATTTGAGCAGCTTCCTCCTGTTGATGGGCCGGAACCACTCCCAGAAAGAAAGGGGATCCGACGACTGCAGGGAAATCTCCGAATGATCGATCGCCAGGTAACCGAACCTGGCATGGTTGTTGACGACTAGCGGTCCATAAGTGACGGCCATCTTCAACAGTTTGGGATTTGTTTCTTTTTAAGTACCTTCAAAAGGAAATAGCAGTATCAGGATTTTCATAAACAGCATATAAGTCTCATCCTTTTTACTATGAATGGTGAGAAGAGGTCCCACCGGGCGTGCCAGCTGTTGACACGGGGGGGATGATGATGAGAGGGATTTCCGCTCTCCTATTTCTTTCACACACTTTTTGCTCATTCGTTTTATTTGGTGTATGTATTCATTTATTTCCAATGTTTATATTTTGATATTTGTGGGGCGTGCCAGCCTGTCTAACAGACAGAAAAAGAGTCCGCGCAATGCGGAAGAAGAATTTTGTGTCCGGGGAAGGACGAGTATGGTGTCCGTGGACGGACGGGTTGTGTCCCGCGAACGGACGGTGTGTCCGCGAACGGACGGGTGCGCCGTTTTTTATCTGAACTTCTTGAGTCCCATGTCTATTCTCATCAGGTGATTAGGGTAGCATGTGCTGGACCTCTCATCTCCATCGACGAATCGATGTTGCATTTACATCGAGTTAGGACACTTGGTATTATTTGATACCGGTCTAAACCCGAATACCATTTCATAGTAAAGGACGAGAAAAATATACATTCTTTTTCTTAGAAAATCCTGATTATGACATGTTTTGCCTTTCTTTTGATTGTTTTGAAATGCTTTTGTTTTGGATATTTTATTTTTGAAATGACTGCCTTTTTGGGAGTCCAAAGTTTGATTTCTTTTGAAAAGGGGAGCGGGTATATACCCGTGGACCGATTGAGGTTTTTTTCTCTCCTTTTTGCAAAAGGTTGATTGTGGATTTTATTTGGGAAAAAATGAGGATTGTTATTATGAACGGGTATATACCCGTGGATTTTGATTCTGAACTTGGGGGTTATAACCCAGGGCAACACTTCCGTATTAGAAGGGTGATTGTGCAAATTTTTATATGAGGTTATTTTACAATGCCATTTCTGAGCAGAGTCCGAGTTTGAGGTAGAGTTTCTTTTCTCCTCATTTCGTACTTGTGCGGGTATAATTCCGGAGATCATATGGATGTATCTCCACGGAAGTCCTTGTCATATTTGTGATTTTTGTCCGAAGTCCATTTCCACGGGTATATTTCTCGTGGAGGTGCATATGTGCTCCCATTTGGGGTATCTGAGCACGGTTCCTGTCTTATTTCCCTTTTTCTTTGGATGTGTGTATATTATCAATCCTTTTTTTCTTTGAATACATGAGTATATCTTGCAAGTTCTTGTTTAGGCAGAGTGTCCTTGTAATGGCGTATTTATATGAGCGTATGCTCATGTCCATATATTCTCGGGAGAAGCTTTGCCCGGAGAGATTTTACCTCGAAGAGATATATGTGTATAAACACAAATTTGCACATTGTGAATATATTCTCAAACGGTATCTCCATTTGAGCAGAGTATCCGATAAGAAGGAGCCCCCGTATGAACGGAGTCCTTTTTGAGAAACATATACAAATGGGGCATATTTGTGATTATATAGATATATTCTCGGGCAGAATCTCTATTTGGGCAGAGATTCCACTAAGAAATACATTTATATAAACATGAAGTTTGTGATTATACGGATATGAATTTAGAGGGAACTTTTGTCCGGGCAAAATTCCTCCTAAGAAACATATGCGTATAGGCACAAATTTGTGATTTTATGGATATGTTCTTAAGGGAGTCTCCATTTGGGCAGAGTTTCCCCTAAGAACATATACATAAGAACATAAATTTGTGAATATACGAATATGTTCTTGGACAGAACCTCCGCTTGGGCAGAGTTTCCTCTAAGAAACATATACATATAACACGAGTTTGTATTTACATGGATACGTCCCCTGAGAGAGATTTTTGCCTGGGCGAGATTCTCCTTAAGGAACATATTTGTATAATTACAAATTTGTGATCTTTATATATGTGTTCATGGACGGAACCTCCGCTTGGGCAGAGTTTCGTCTTAAGAAACATATATATAAGAACACAAATTTGTGAATATACGAATATGTCCTTGGGCAGAACCTCCGCTTGGGCAGAGTCTCCTCAAGAAAACATATACATATAAGCACAAAATCCACCATCCCAGAGACTTGCTCGATGGGCGGGAGAACATGTGTATTTAAATACCATGTGTCCATAGAGACTTGCTCGATATGGACGGCATTTAAACCCCGGGAATATCACCCCACAGAGACTTGCTCGATGTGGGGGATGGAGATTAAGAAGGAATGTTGATGACGATTACGCCGACCGCTCTCCTCTCCGCGCCTGGCCTATCGGGCTAAAGAAGGGGATTTGTACCTTCACACACCGAACGGGAGGGGTTTGAGAATGAGAGAGGGAATGAGCAAATGCTCTTTTCTATTTTCCTGGGATTTTCCCAACAGGGCTTCGCCGGAGCCAATTCCGAACCCCCTTTCCTTATGGAATAGGGGGGGTATTTATAGGGGTTTCGGCCCCTTTACATTGCGTGGGAGAGGAGAGAGAGAGAGCCTAACCGATGGTGACCTCAACATGAGGTCACCATCGGTTAGGAGGGTCCTAACCGATGGAGAGAGAGGAGAGGGGGGGATTTTGTCTATAAATACCCCCCCTACACCCTCATTTACAAGGCCATCTTGCCTAGGTGCTGGAGTTTTTCTTTCTGTCTCGGAGTTCTGCCCGACTTCTCGGAGTTCTGCCCGATCGGAGGGTTGCCCCTCATGAGGTCACCATCGGTTAGGGGGAGACCCCCCTTAACCGATGGTGACCTCATTGTGAGGTCACCATCGGTTAGGAGGGTCCTAACGATGGAGAGAGAGAGGAGAGGGGGGGATTTTGTCTATAATACCCCCCCTACACCCTCATTTACAAGCCATCTTGCCCAGGTGCTGGAGTTTTTCTTTCTGTCTCGGAGTTCTGTCCGACTTCTCGGAGTTCTGCCCGATCGGAGGGTGCCTTTGCAAGCCTCGGAGTTCTTCCTCGAGCTTGTTCTTTGTACTTGTTCTTTGTATTCGGTCTATAGACCTTGTGCTGCCGGAGGTGCTGTTGGAGTCCGTCTCCGTTTCCTTGGTGCTTCGCCCTGACTTCTCGGAGTTCTGCTCGATCAGAGGGTGCCTTTGCAAGTCTCGGAGTTCTTCCTCGAGCTTGTTCTATGTACTTGTCCTTCGTACTCGGTCTATAGACCTTGTGCTGCCGGATTTTTCCGTGCTTCGTACTTTGGACGGAGACATGTTCTCCTTGTACTTTCACTTTAACCGGGACTCCGGGCACCATTTTAAGGGCCGGAACTCCCCTGCTGAATTTTGGGGAAGGATCCCACTGAATAAATTGTAACTTAAATAACCTTGTGGGTCATTTTAAATCACAACTTATCTGGCCTCTGAGCAGGCTATTGATAATCATATTGTAAGAAGGTCCGTTGATAACCAACATTTAATCTTCACGGCTCAACGACCCCTTTTTATCATGTCCGTGACTTGAACGATTGTCCGCCAAGAATAGGCTTCAACTAGCCAAGTCGTCGGACCATCATCTGATGAATTCTATAATTCCTGCTGAAGTAAACGTGTCGCATTTTTACCTTCCAACATCCCCCCACAAGGGGTGCCAGTTCGGCCCCCTGGCAGGGGGGGCCGCCGGTCAGCCCCCCCGCCAGCAAGGGGGGCCGCCGGTTCGCCCCCCCAGCAGGGCCGCTGGTTCGGTCCCCCAACAGGGGGGGGCCGCCGGTCAGCCCCCCCTCCCGCCAGCCAGGGGGGGGCACCGGTTCAGCCCCCTGCCAGCCAGGGGGGGCGCCGGTTCGGCCCCCCCCCGCGCCAGCCAGGAGGGGGCGCCGGTTCGGCCCCCCACTAGCAAGGGGGGGGCAGCCGGTTCGGCCCCCAATAGGGCCGCCGGTCAGCCCCCCCGCCAGCCAGAGGGAGGGCCGCCAGCCAGGGGGGTCGCCAGCAGGAGGGGGCGCCGGTCAGGGGCCCTGATTGGCGGCACCCCCGCCAGTCCGGCTTCTCGCGCACTCGTCTTCGCCGGTTCGCTCCGCCTCGACGCTCGTGCCGTCCGAGCCTCCGCCGGGTGGGTACCCCCGCCGGTATGCCCCCCACAAAACCTATAAATAGGGGGGCATACCCCCATTGCAAAGACACGCCGCTAGGCCCATATGCTCACCAGCCCACTGCTAAGAGAGCTGTCCATGTGCGAGCTTAAAATAGGCCGCACGTGCTCGGGAGAAAGTCCTTGGCGTCCCGTGGTGTGCTGTCCTCCGTGGTCGGGTCCTCCTGCGCTCGCCCGCACAGAGACGCCACAGGTTGTTACAGGACCCCCGTTGGCCATGTTTAAGTCCTCCGGTGTCATGAAACGACACACGTTGAGGCACATGTTTAAGTCCTCCGGTGTCATGAAACGACACACGTAGAGGCACATGTTTAAGTCCTCCGGTGTCATGAAACGACACACGTTGAGGCACATGTTTAAGTCCTCCGGTGTCATGAAACGACACACGTAGAGGCACATGTTTAAGTCCTCCGGTGTCATAAAACGACACACGTAGAGGCATGTTACCCTGTGGAGGCACAAACACCCCATTGGTAACACAAATGTACTCATTACCATGTAAACGCCCAACGGAGGCACAAACACCCCGTTGCGAGCGTAAATGTAAACGGTACAAATATATGCTTGAATAAATTGTGGAAATTTATTTGTCATCTGTTATCTGTCAAATTTCGGCATATGGTCTTTTAACAAACATTACGCATCCGAAGGTATTCGAGTGTTATACTCGATGTAAATGAAACATCGACTTCGGTCGGTGGGGAACGGTCCAGTACACGATCACTCCAATCGCCCTGAACGCGAGCGCACACGGAAAAAATAAATAAATAAAATGAAATTCGAGGGTATCAGGGTTCGCACCCAATATCCATCGTAAAATAAATCTCTTGTCTGTTTCTCGTAAACGGTCTAGCACGCCCGCAAAAGAAAGCGAAAAAGAACAATGAACAGGAACCCTCCGGGGCGAGATTCATTTCGAAAAGAAAGAAAAATCCGCGTTCCAACAAGGGTCTAGTTTGTATCAAAGGTATTCGGGTTTATCTCGATGTAAATAAAACATCGATTTCGATCGGTGGGGAATGGTCCAGCGCACGAACTCAAATCGTTTGAAAGATCATGCTTGGAAAATGATAACAAAACCAAATAATGCATTTCTTCCTATGCATGATGGTTTTAAATCTATATTTTCCTCCCATTGATACTCCGAAAGAAAAAAAAGAAAAGATGAAGATGATAATGTATTGTTCTTTTTTTTTAAACACTATGCTTGGATACAGCCTATGTTCCTTTCTCTCTGCTGTATGTTTTGAACGCAGAACCATTTGCTGTGTATGGAATATGTTGTCCATATTCCTTTTTCCCCACGGCATTTGTTGGATATGAAACCATCTTTCTGAACAATGGTTATATAGGTTTGTAGATTTCTTCGTACTCCTCTCTTCTGTACATCTATCCTTTTTTCCAATGCTTTGGTTCTCCTTTTCAAATGCTTTCTTTGAAGTAATGGGGAACTGTTTGTATCTGCTGTGTAAGCTGATTGTTTCCTATAGTTAACTTCCTCTTCACAAGCCAGTTCCTACAGCATTTTGGCATATGGTATACTATATCAATTTACTGAATGCATATTTTGTCTCAAAATGATGTCGGTGACTCGGTAGTTGCTAACTCAAATTCCTTTTGTATTAATTTGCTGACTCTTCTTTATATATGAAGTTTACAGAATCTCATGATAGAATAATTTCTAATGTCATAATAACATTGTGCCTTTGACTGTGCATGTTTGACTCCTCTATGATGTGTGTATTCTTCTAGCACATTTCTTTTTCATTCCACCATGAAGCAACTATACTGTGCTGTCAGTTAATATCCAGGGCCTACTACTATGGTTGTTATATATGTTCCATTCCATAGGTAGTCAACATCATTTTTCCTCACCGGAATTTTGTTTGTTGTGGGCTTCATTTGTTTTTCTTTGGCAGAATTATATTGTAGAAGTGTTGGAAGTAGCCTTAGCAGATGGGAAGGATTTTGAGGCATGTAAGCATCTTCTCAATACTGTTGAAGAATCATTGCCTACAACAGCTGATCTGGGTCTCGTTGAGCTGAATAGCTATGCCAAATGCAATATTCAAGGTACCAATGCTACACTTTTCTCATCTAGGGTATATTGTAGATCTGGTTTCTCATTGTCCCTGATTCTTGGATCTTGTGTTAACTTGAGTTAGGTGTTGACTGCTTAAAGAACAGAAAGCCAGTGGATAGGGTCCTAATGGCATTGGCTTCGGAGTGCCTGCAACCAGATTATCCAGTAACAGTATTCACTCAACATCCATTGCCCAAGTCACCGAATAGCATTATATCTTTGTCACAGCACTGGGCAGTTGTTCATGTAAAATGCTTACCTCGCCTCCTCACACTGGCCAAGGAATTGCTAATTCCTCCAAGTTCCTCCAGGGATCTGACGGAGGATGTTTCTTTCTCTTCAAAGTTATCCTTGAGTTTAAGGGTTCTAAAATTACTGGTTAGTCTCACAAAGGATGTCCTGTTGTTGGTTTTGATGTGGATCTGCTGCACATAGTTTCATGTTTTGTAGATGCTCTACCAGTTTTGTTTAAACTGGAATCTGAACTTGAATGTGAATCAAGCACTGTCCAGAGTAATTTTGGGGGGCTCTTATTGAACTTGCTAGAAGAATTTCTTCAGTTTGTCCACATTGCTTTTTGTAACGGTGTCATATTCCAAAATGTTAGAACAGGAATCATTGCTTCTATATTGGATGCATTAGATTCAAGTTTATGGAGGTCTAATAGGTCAAGCTCTTCTCTGAAGGCCCCGGTGATCTATTGCCCCCAGATTGTGATGCACCTTCTGAAGCTTATCCGGGATGTTAAGAATGAAACATCTCAGATGCTTAACTGGAAAGAAAAGTTTGATATGGATCTTCCAGACAGTTTATCTGGTTCTGAGTCTTGCGCTCTTTCATGTCATGAGAATGTGTACTTACTTAGGTACTACACCTGTGAGGAACACTTGAGAATAATATTCCCATTATCGAGGCAGTGGGTGGATGACTTAGTGCATCTTGTTCTATTCCTTCATTCTGAAGGAGTAAGGTCAAGGCTGAAGGGTGATAGATTGCGTCCTACGTGCACAAAGTCTGTTGTTTCAGATATGGATAGTGTAACAAGTCATGAAGAGGAGGCCATTTTTGGAGACCTTTTTTCTGAGGCTAGTCGGCCTGCAGGCTCATCAGATGGGCATGATCAGCCCCCCGTTACAACACCTGGCTTCTCCAGTGGTCAGAACATGCCTATTATAGCAGCAACTGAACTGTTGAATTTTCTGAAACTGTGTATCTTCTCTCCAGATTGGCACCATACTATTTATGATGATGCCTGCAAAATGCTCCATGAGCATCATATTGATGGCCTACTCTCAATTCTACTCTGCCAGTCCTGTGTTGATGATAAGACTTCTCAGATCAATTGTGCATTGTCATCTCAAAGGAGCTTTGGCCATGTAAATGAGATTTGCTTTGAACTACTGCACAATCTTCTTGTACGCCATGCTTTGTCCAGTTTTCTTGAAGAACACCTTGTCGATGAAATACTGATGGTAAACAATGGGAAATACATATACAATGATTACACACTTACTTTGCTGGCTCATGCTCTTATTTCAAAGGCAGGATTGACTGAAAGCCATTTAGCAAGCAAAATATACAGGAGTTATGTTAACTTCGTGATTGAGAGAACAAAGGATATTTTTAATGAATACCCTGATCTCAGTGAATTCTTGGGAACCCTCCCTTGCATTTTTCACATAGAAATATTGCTAATGGCTTTCCATTTGGCTAATGAGGTTGAAAAGGCTACTCTTGCAAGATGTATTTCACTTGCTCTCAGAGATATAAATGGTCTTCCAGACAGATTTAGTGCAAAGCAACTCTCTTGCTGGGCATTGTTAGTTTCGAGACTTGTTTTGGTTCTAAGGCACATGGTTCTGCATCCATCTACTTGTCCTTCCTGGTTGCTTTTGAAATTGAGATCAAAACTAAGAGAAGCATCCTCCAGGGTGTGTTTTTCTCATGATCCTAATGACAGTACATCCTGGGTAGCCGTAGCAGCGGTGAACATTATGGGTGATTGTATCAATGAGTTGCCAGTTATTAATTGCTTGCTTCCTCATCTCATTGATGTAGCTACCTTCCCTTCTGTACTTTGTGGAGATTATGATGGCTTTCAAAGGTTAGGCCTCAATCACAATGATCTGTTTGCCACCTTCTCATGGATTTTAGGGTTCTGGAATGGTAAGAAAGCTGAAGCAGTGGAAGACCTCTTGCTTGAAAGATACATCTTCATGCTCTGTTGGGATACTGGTGTATGTGTTGGTTCTTTTTGCAGTCTTAAATTGCAGAGTGCAGAGGAAAATCACGTTGCATCAAAGACAGAATCTTTTCTCAACTTTGGTTATTTATTGTTAAACCAGAGTAATGTTACATCTGAGGGTGCTGATCTCTCGGTAGCAGTAATGAATGTGCTGCACCAATTGCACTCTGGAGAAGAACAGGTTAATACTGCAGAGGTAGGTTGGGATTTTCTAAGTAATGGGGCATGGTTAGCTCTTGCTCTTTCCATGCTTCATGCTGGCATCTGGATGTACTCAGTTAAAAATGCGGTTTGTGGCGTTGATTCTCTCTGGATTGATCACAATGCCAAGGATTGCAAGTTTTTGAATGCTGCTGAAGGCATGATTCTATCAATAGTTAAGGCCTGCAAAGTTGGATGGCTATTAAATTTCTTGTCATCCTCTTTGAAGAAGCAGCTGCAGGTTTTACAGGAAGCTTTCCTCTCTGTCCTTGGCCAAAAAAGATGCTTTGCTGATGAGTTTTCTTGTCTTTTGCTACTTAAACATGTATTACTTGATCGGTGTAAACGGAATGAGTTACTTGACAAGTGTGGTTTCAGTATATCTCAAGTGGACTCTATTTTTTGTCTTTTGTCTAAGCTAGATGAGGTTGCTGCCAAGGAAAAGATGGGAATCACAACTCATGTACTCCATAGATGCTTGTTGCATGGTTTTCCATCACACTCGAAAGATTTCAGTGGGTTGCTTTTGTCATGTATTCTCACTGTGAGAGACATCACTTGCACTCTTGATGGATTGCTTAAAATAACATGTGCTGATGGGAATGCTCATTTAGAGGCAGGAGTGGTTCATGAGATTCTTGATTCTATAACAATTATCAAGTCAGACATGGTTTTTCAAAGTATTCATGGAAAATGTGGATCGATTTATGTTAGTCTAACACCAAGTTTAAAGGGGAATTTGGACTATAGTTATCTGTTTGAATTGAAGCACATTTTGTGTCTTCTATCAGAGATAAACTGCCGAGATGTGGTTGATGATGCTACACGTGAAACATTGATTGTTACTGCTCTGGACAAAGTGGATGGTCTTAGGCGAGATCACTCAAAAGCAGAGCTATTCAAATGTCTTCTAGGTACTGGACAAAATGCTTGTGAAGAGGTGAAAGAATATTTTGGTGGGCGGTGTGTTAATTTGTTAGTTTTTGTTGATTCCTTAGATAAATGTTGCTCTGAGACTGTCAACTTGAAAGTTTTGAACTTCTTTATTGATCTCTTGAATAGTGGTGGGTATCCTGGACTTAAGGAGGACTTACAGAAAAAATTCATTGAAATTGATTTGTCAAGCCTCTCGTTGTGGTTGGAAAAGAGACTCCTAGGGTGCACAGTGGAGGCTCCAGCAGCTGTTATTTCAAAAGAAAGTTCTGTAGCTCTGAGAGAAGCAACCACGAACTTTTTCACATGTTTAATCTCTCAACCATGTGAAATGATCTCTAAAGACGTCCGTAATTGGTTTGTTGAAGCAATGCTTATGTGCCTTGATAATGCCTTTACACTGTATGATATTAGCACTGCTAAAGCCTTTTTCAGCTTCCTGGTCCAACTTTTGAGTGGGGAATCATCAATGAGACAATTCTTGGAGGGGATTGTGATGTTGATTGAGAAATTGGCTGACAGGGAGGATTTACTTCAAGGCTTGAAGTTTCTGTTTGGGTTCCTTGGGGCAGTTTTAGGTGATTATGGAGCCAGTAAGAATGCCTCCGATAAGGTTTCTGGAAAGCTTTCTTCAAGCAGTAGCTTTGGAATAGAACCCTTGGTTTCGAGGCAAATAAGTAGAAAAAATCCAGAATCATTGATTCTTCCACATAATCAAGAAACAGATTCCACAAATGTTGATTGTGATGCAACTTCAGCAGATGAAGAAGATGATGATGATGGGACATCAGACGGTGAGCTGGCCAGTGTAGATAAGGATGAGGAGGATGATAGTAATAGTGAGAGGGCTCTTGCCTCACAAGTATGCACTTTTACATCTAGTGGCAGCAATTTCATGGAACAACACTGGTATTTTTGTTATACATGTGATTTAACTGTTTCAAAAGGATGCTGCTCTGTGTGTGCTAAGGTTTGCCATCGTGGTCATCGTGTTGTATATTCTCGTTCTAGTCGATTTTTCTGTGATTGTGGAGCAGGAGGTGTTAGAGGCAGCAGTTGTCAATGTTTGAAGCCTAGAAAATTCACTAGTACCAGCAATTCTACTGTTCGTCATAATACTAGTTTCCGATCTTTGTTGCCATTCTCAGAAGATGGTGATCAGACTCCAGATAGTGATTCAGATTTGGATGATGATGTTCATGTAGATACAGACAGCCCTTACAAATTCTTTATTCCAAAGGGGGTACAAGATGTTCTCCCTTCCTTACTTGAAGATATTGATACAGAGAGACATGTGCTTGGACTTTGCAGCAAATTACTTCCATCAGTGGTCAGCAGACATGACTCAAATCTCTCAAAAGATAAGAAAGTGTTACTAGGTGAGAATAAGATACTCTCTTACAATAGTGACATTTTCCAGTTGAGAAAGGCTTTTAAGAGTGGGTCGTTTGACCTTAAGATAAAGGCAGAATACACAAATTCCAGAGATCTCAAGTCCCACTTAATCAGTGGGTCCCTTGTAAAGTCATTGTTCAGTGTCAGTGCTCGAGGGAGGCTTGCTGTTGGTGAAGGTGACAAGGTTGCTATTTTTGATTCCAGCCAGCTTGTTGGACAGCCCACTGTAGCTCCAGTAACAGCTGATAAGACTAGTATCAAGCCTCTCTCAAGGAATCTTGTTCGTTTTGAAATAGTTCACCTTGTATTCAACCCTATTGTAGAGAGTTATTTGGCTGTTGCTGGGTATGAGGAATGCCAGGTCCTTACTGTAAATCCTCGTGGTGAAGTCACTGACCGCCTTGCTATTGAACTTGCTCTGCAAGGTGCCTATGTTCGGCATGTGGATTGGGTTCCAGGTTCACAGGTCCATCTGTTGGTAGTGACCAATATGTTTGTCAAGATATATGACCTATCACAGGATAATATAAGTCCAATCCACTATTTTACGTTAGCAGATGATATGATTGTGGATGCTACACTTGTTGCAGCTTCAATGGGAAGAGTATGCCTTCTTGTTTTATCAGAACTTGGCTTCTTATACAGACTAGAGTTATCAATGGAAGGTGATGTTGGGGCAAAACCATTGAAAGAGATAATCCAAGTTCAGGATGGAGGTGTGCAACCGAAGGGCCTTTCATTGTATTTCTCCCCTGTGCTCAGGTTGCTTTTCTTGTCCTATCAAGATGGAACTACACTGATAGGTCGATTGGATGTTGATGCAACCTCACTTACTGAGGTTTCGGCCATATATGAAAATGAACAAGATGGTAAAGCTAGGCCAGCTGGTCTGCATCATTGGAAAGAATTGCTTGTTGACAATGGAGTTTTTGTTTGCTTCTCAAGCCTTAAAGCTAATGCTGCACTAGCTGTATCTTTTGGTTCTCATGAATTGTTTGCACAGAACATGAGATACACATCAGGATCAGCTTTGCCTTTGGTAGGAATTACAGCATATAAGTCTTTATCGAAAGACAAATCCCACTGCCTTGCTTTACAAGATGATGGTAGCCTTCAGATATACTCTCATGTTCTTGTGGGTACTGATGCGATGACAAATTTGAATTTGGACAAAGCAAAGTTAGGGGCTGGTATATTGAACAGTAAAGGTCATGTTGGAATGAACACAGATTTTCCATTGGACTTCTTTGAGAAAACAATTTGCATTACATCGGAGGTGAAGCTGAATGGTGATGCAATAAAGAACAATGATTCTGAAGGAGCCAAGCAAAGACTTCAGTCTGATGATGGCTACCTGGAGAGTCCTAGCCCTTCAGGATTTAAGGTATGCAATGTTCTCCGCCAGATAAGTGCTTATTCATTCATATCTTTGGGTACCTTATCCATGGCATTCTTGTGTGGTTTTCTAGCATTCAATATGCATATGTATGTCAGTCAAAGCAGTTGGTATGGTCTGGCCATTCTATATCTCTTAGTCCTTGGATCCTAATCCAAGGGAAGTAGAAAGAAAAGAAAAAAGGGAATTCTGCACTTCTGTCATGCCAAATGCACAGTGGGTAAAAGGAGAAAGAGACAACGACCATCTGTTGATTCTGATGAACCTGATAGCATGGCAGAGAGGCCGCTCATAACATGGAATACAGAATCGGATCGCCCCCTGCCCCCCGGATCGGTGAGGGCTGATCCAATCTGGATTGGGATCGGATCGGCCAGACTAAAAAAAAGTTTTTTTTTGGTGGATAAATTGAGGGAAAAATCATAAAAAATCAGAAAAAGAGGAAAATCAGAAAATTCTGATAAGTTGAAAGATCTAACATTTGCATTAAAAACAATCATACATCCATTCATAGTACATGAAACATGAAATTAAAGACTTTGTGTACTATAATAACACAAGAAAAGTATGAAATATCAACTGTAGCTTACATTTCATGGAAGACGAATAATCTTGCCATCCAGACCTAGATGACTCATCATCACGTGGGTTTTGATATCCATAAGCTTGATCGGTTTGCATAGCCTCATAGCCATAACCAAAGAGGGAATTTGCCAAATCATGCATTCCCCTTTGAATCCCTCTTGGTGCATATCGTTGGCTTGAGCTTTCTCCAAATTGTGATGGAGCAGGACACCAAATGCCAAGTGGTTTCTATGTGCTTGTTGCTTCACTATGCTCTTGTTCTTGCGAAGGCTAAGGTCTCCATCATCCTTGTATTCCAAGAGGTGAGCTGTTAATATTTGAGTATGGTAAAATGAGAGGCTGAAATGCAGGTATATGAGTAGTGAACTATAGTCTGGCTTCCAAGGTGGTCATTCATTGGCTGCCTGACGTTGTTGTCCTTCATATCCCCCTTGTCCTTCTCCTTTGCCTCCCTGATGTTCTATTTTTGGCACACAGCTTGTAGTAAGCCCCATACCCAACAAAAATCCTAGTGCAGTATATTCTGCATCTCCCTGACGAGCTCCTATTTCTTTAGCCCCAGTAGCAGCCCCTTTGTCATCATCATTATTAGGACCCTGTGTGGAGTCATCACTACGAACTGACCATCGTGCATGTGTGGATTGCGGCGGCTGAGACTTAGGTGTGTCTCATCATCATCACTAGAGTGAGTGGATCGCTCAGTCAGTACTCTCCTTTTCTTTTGCCTGATATACGTTAATTTTTCTCTCTTTGGCCCCCGAACTCCTCTTTTTTGTGTGGCAACTCTTCTTAATGTAGGTTGGTTGCACTCTAGATGTCTCTGGCAAAGTAGTTGAGTGCCGTGGTCTCTCTCTAGCAGTAATTGGCTGAGACAAGAGAGTGGGTCCTCCCTAATTCTGAGCTCTAGATCTCGAGCCTCTACTCTATCCAATCTTCTTCTGCCCATGAGCAATCGCGAGGGTCAAACTCTAGAACATTCCTTTCTTATCGTGTTTCCATCCATGCATTTAGTGGGTGTTCCTCATCGAGCCTCATCTCTGCCTCCTTTTGCCTTTGTCTAATGTACTTGACTTTCAATCGCATATTGTAGTGACAATAGACCAACTTCTCTAGCCTAGCTGCACTCAACTGTTTCTCACTTTTGTGTGAATAAGTGAGAAAGTGTTCTAGTTCCTCTCGCGTTAGCTTAGATGAAGTGGTTTGGTTGAGTACTCTAATAGCAAGGAAATACAATGAATTAGCATATAACGTTGTTGTATTGTAATCAATTAAAGATAATCCAACAATATGAAATAAGGTTCTCACTAGGACTCGTTTTGTTCACTGCTTCTCTAAGATCATAATCTCTGTAAGTGTACAACTTGAGTTTAAACCTGTCAATCTAACGTATAAAACAAGTGGTATGATCAAACATTTATTCCTTTGAAAAGGGATTAATAATAGTCATGGCAGTTGATGTCTTTAAGTTAGTTGTACCTCTATCATAGCATCTATCTTTTCTTCAGTGCTCTTGGACAATCTTGTGATCACATTGACTATACCTTGAAGCACCTCACCATCGTTGTGAACAGAATCACTATATTGACGTTAGGGGTTAAAAAATACTTCGTATATATAAAACATGAGTAATAAGTAAGGAATTAGTAATGGTAAATATATATAATAGAAAGTTAATGCATTTACCCGCTGCATGTAAAATCATGGCGGAGGGTGGACTCCCTCCTATTAATAATTCTCCACCATTTTTGAAATGTCGTAGGATGCTTCTCCCTCAACTTTTATGTGGCTTTAACCCATGTCATTTTTTCCCCTCCATCAACCATCCTCAATACTTGTACAAGAGGCTCTATTAGCTTCAAATAATAGGAGATTTTATCCCAAAAACGATGGTCGCTGATCTAGCAAGAAATCTCATGTGTAATATCTCTGGATTCCTCTCTCAATGTAGCCACATATGCCAAGTACTCAGAACTGTGGATGAGAGTGTCCAACTCATATCTAAACTTATGCAAACTTTCCAATGCAATAAAGTTAGAGGCAAATATTATTGGGCCAGGACGAATGATGTCATGTCCATCTGTGCATTCTCTCATCATATGTAGAATTTTGCTATGTCTATAAATAAAACTAGTAATCATTTGCGCCTTGGACACCATCTCAACAACATGTTTATCTTTGCCAATGTCCTCATCATCAAGTCTAAAGAGTGTGCTGCACAAGGAACCCAGTAAAGATGTTCTCGTTTTTCCATCAATTTTTTTCTAGCTGTCTTGTAACTAGTTTCATTGTCAGTCACAATTTGGACAACATTTTCTTCGCCAATGTCTTCAACCATGTCATCCATAAGCTTGAATAAGTATGCATTCTTGATTTTTCCACTTGCATCTACAGACTTCATGAACACTGTACCCTCATTGCAGTATATAACAAAATTAATCATAGACCTTGTTGTTCCTGTCCATCCATCACACATAAGAGTACAACCCCTTGCCATCTATACAACTTTGAAGGATGCTACTCACTCCTTTGTCTCAACCAATTCCTCTTCAAGATGTTTGCCATAAATATTCCTGGCTGTTGGAGCTTTCAAGCTTGGGCTTGCCTCTCCAATAGAATCTATCATCATCTGGAGGTATGGACTAGATGCTATATGAGTTGAGACTTTTGCATGTAAAAATCATTTTACAATATTTTTTATTGCATGTTTTGCTATAACAGCTGTGGCTTTCAACCTTTCATTACTTGTTTTATGGTAGGCTGTTTTGTTGATGGTTTTCTATGCAAGAATGTATCCATCGGACCCGGTGCAGGATCAATGAAATCAGATCCCCTCATTGAGCCAGCTGGCCTTGCTGCACTAACTCCTGATGATGATCCCTCTTTTGTACTCTTGAATCTCCTCATCTCATCTTCCTCTTTAATAGTACACTGACTTTGACATAGTGCTTCCCTATATTCTCTCTCATTAGGTGAGACATCCTCATCATCATCTTCTGACACATGAAGAGTAATTGCCCTTGCTTTCATTAGGCCCTTACTTCCCCTGCTCAGTTGCTTGCTTTCCAGAAAGTTCTTCATGTAATTTCTGTTGTTGCTGAATACAAATACTTTTTTGCTGTTGTCTTCCAGCCATGTACTCTTTCATCTCAGTCACTAGCTCTCGTGGGCATTATTTGCATTTTGATACATTCCCACCAATACCTGCAATATAAGGTTTTAGGCGATATACGCCTCCATTCATTTGCTTCCCACGATAGTTACATTATACTCTCTTAGAGGTAGCATCAATAAGAACACCATGCCTGCACCCAATGTCCAATTGTGGCTGGTCTTCCCCTCCTGGCTGAGCCTCGTGGCCCTCCTCAGCCATAATTGTTAATCCTATAACAATACAAAGATATTCATGTGTAAGTATAAAATTATAACCATGATTACATCCAATAACAATGACTTTTTAACTAAATTCTCAAAATTAACGACCCACATTATCATAGGAAGGCACAATTAGGTCAATTAAATGATTGAAACACTTAATTGATATTCAATTGTGTCAATATAACAAAAGTCCCAAATTTTAAACCCTAATTAGGGTGAAATTTGAGGGATTTGTCTAATTTCCCAAAATTAACCACCCACATTATCATATAAAGACACAAGAGCAGCGATTACTGCCCGGCTGCGTTGGCCTTCCCAGCCAAGTGAGAGGCCCGGGGGTGATGCGGGCCCCACCCCCTCTCTCATATAACTACCCGGCCGCACGGGAGTGGCTGGGTAGTTATAATTTCTTAAGACACAATTAGGTCAATTAAGTGATTGGAACACTTAATTGATCTCCTATTCTGCTAATAGAACAAAACCCCCAAATTTCAAACCCTAATTAGGGTGAAAATTGGGGGTTTTGTCTAATTGACAAATCCTAGGTTTCTAAAGCTCCAATATCCTTTTTATAATCTAAGAATACCAAGATAGAAACAAAATCAAACATATATGCTTGAATTTCAAGAATTCAAATTCATACCTTGTTAAGAAGAACTTCTCCTTTGCTTGAATAAGATCTCTTGAGATCTACTCAAGAGGATCTCCCTTGACCTTCTTTGAGCTCCTCTCTAAGCTCTCTTAAGGAGAAGAACCCTCTAAACTCCAAAGGAGCCTTCAAAGAAGAAGAAGAAGAAGAAGAAGAAGCAGTGGACGTGGGGGAGATCTTCTTCCCCCTTGTGGCTTTCTTGGAAGGGCGAAAAGAGGGAGGGGGCGGACCAGCAAAAACACAGCTGATCTCTAGATTGGCTGTGTTTTAAGGGGAATCTAGCTTGTATCGGGCCGGATCGAGCCCTTATTGGGTAGAATTGGTCATGGATCGGCTGATTTTACCCGATAAGGGCTCGATCTGGCAGGCCCTCTTAAAATTTGAATTTCAAATGTCTGGATCGATGGGATCGACTATGGATCGGCCGATCCATGCTCGATCTTCCAAACTGATTCAACTCGATTCCAATCCAGCCGGAATCATGAACTAGAGTATAGCTAGGCTGCACCAACCATTCTGGCTGTACTCTTGCATTTTTCTTTATTTGTATACATATTTCTATATCTTCTGTATACACTTATTGCTTTCTTGTAACATGTCAGATAACTGTGTCAAATCCAAATCCTGACATCGTAATGGTTGGAATACGCATTCAAGTGGGTAATACTTCAGTTAGTCATATTCCTTCTGACATTACAATTTTCCAAAGAGTAATTAAGTTGGATGAGGGCATGCGCTCTTGGTATGATATACCATTTACAACTGCTGAGTCACTTCTTGCTGACGAAGAGTTCACAATCTCAATGGGACCAACCTTTGATGGTTCAACTTTACCGAGAATAGATTCTCTAGAGATCTATGGTCGCCCCAAAGATGAATTTGGGTGGAAAGAGAAAATGGATGCAGTTCTTAATATGGAAGCCCATGTGCTTGGTTCTAGTTATGGCAGTGCAGGTCTTCGAAAAAAATGTCAGACAACGCAAGCTGCTACTGTTCATGAGCAGGTGTTAGCAGATGCTCTGAAACTTCTTTCTAGGTTGTATTGGTCACGCAGATCATGGACCTGTTCAGAGATTGAAGAAGCCCATGCAGATCTTAGCAAACTCAAATGCAAGGAATTACTGGAAGCAATGTTTCAAAGTGACCGGGAGCCGTTTTTGCAGTCTTCTGCTTGCCGTGTTCTCAAGTCTCTTTTCCCCAAAAGGGAGACTTACTATCATGTAACTTCGCGCTTTGACTAACTGATAATCTTCTCATTATGTTGCATCATTCTGCTACTGTTTCTTATTTATTTGTTTTCTCTTGCAGGTTAAAGATACCCTGCGCCTCTTGGGCGTAATAAGCACTTTGCCTAAGCTAAGTTCTAGGATAGGAGTTGGTGGTGCTGCATCTGGTTGGGTAATAAAGGAGTTCATGACACAATTACGTGCCGTATCAAGAATTGCTTTACATCGGAGGTCAAACATGGTCTCTTTTCTTGAAACTCATGGTAAATTCAAATCCAACACTTGCCAATTCTCAATTTCCTTTTTTGGAAAGATAACCATCATTGTCATCATCTAGAAGGTAGCAAATGTTGCATAAGTTGTATACCTGGTAAAGGAGGGAGGGATTGAAGTCCGTCAGTGTTCATATATGAAAAATAAGCTAGAATAGAGAACAGGTGGAATGATCCTGGAGGGAGCAGATCAGAAAAGCTTGATAACTGGTTGTGAGTCTTATGAATCATGTCAATATTTATTTGATCTTTGAGGGCAAAGGTGTTAACATGATATGCAACTGACAGATAAGAAGGATTAACTTATATTTGTTTTAGTCTTTTAGGATGTGACAATATGTGTATATTTTTGTCTTTGGAATAGAACGGTAGCTGTATAAGCAAAATGGACTACACGTCTGTTTTACAGAGGAGTAATATGTGTGTATCTCATTTATGTCTGCTTTAGAATAGAGCATTAGTTTTGCACTCAAGTTCTTTCAGTTGCTTCTGGAAGCCGCGCAATGGCAGTTGCAATAATTGAGTTTGATATTGAGGAAATTGGCATGTATATAATATATAGTAAATAGAAACTGAATTTTAGAATTTGATGATATTATATTTGGATCTTCAACATTTCTAAAATGAAATTAATTTTGCAGTTTATTTTTAATTTTGTTTTGTTTTGAGATACTCTGATTAATTTCTCATCAGACCTCTGACTTCGTTTTGTGATCTTCTGCTGCTATAGTCCAACTGAATGTTGGAAGTTTTCTATTGTTTGACATCATTCTCTTCCAAAAAGTGGTTGGTGCTGCGCGAACGGGTAGAAAATCTTGTGTAGAAGTAACCTGAAAATGTTATACGACTTCATGCACACAAAACAAAGGGGGCAGTCAATCTGTCAATGAGCTTACATCATTTGTTGTGAATCCAGAATGTAATAGTTTCTGAGTGTTTATATGAAAGATTCTGTCAGATTGGAGCTGAGATATTCTGTCTGTAGGAATGTGCTGAGAAAGATGTTCTGTGTTGCGGAAAAAATGAGGATGGCAAGTGCATCATAAGAGGGGAGGTATTATGGAGGTGGAAAGTGTGATACTTATCTCTTATGCTGCTTAAGACAAACATTCGTGCAAATAGAATGTGATGACCCACACCTGTCGTAAGTTGTAACCACAATGGGCATATGTCCATGTTAGTGACTGCAGTTTGAGTCATATAGAGGATTTGGGGCTATAGAGATTTAGAACAATGGAAGGGTAAATCATACTGAAGATGCATTCATCACATATGGAAGTCTTTTGGGGAAAGAAAAATGATTGTCACAATATTATTACTAAGTTGAGGAAATAGACCAAGTGGAGAGGTTCCTCCATGCACTTCTGTCAAAAAATTGTTGTGATTCATAGTCTTTTCACAATGTTACACCCAGTTTAGAAAAACATACTTATGATAAATCTACTCCAAGTGTAAAGAAAATGAAGAGCTGGAACTGTTGTCAAAGTGAAATGTTCTCCACATGATCATACTGGGAAATATCAGTTCTAGGAATATTTATAGATTGGCCAATGTACAACAAAGGAGTACTAGGACTCATCTGAAAGTACCCGAGCTTGCACAAAGTAGACGTAGACGTAGACATCCAAAAGGAAAGAAAGAAACATAACTGTACCAACTTCCAATGGAATCTTCTACATGTGGCTTAGGCTTCAGCTGCTATCACTACTACAATCTGAGTTGCCTCACAAAAACATGGGAAAAACTAAAGTACCAATTCCCATGCTTTGACTAACCACACGCTGTTCACTTTTAAAAGATGAAGAACTTGAGTAGCCTTTTTCAGTCATACTCCATCTTTTCCCTCAAGTATGACATGGGATGTTATAGTTGTCAAGGTGGTCCTAGGCTCGCCAAGGCAGAAAGGCTCCCGGCCAAGGGCTAAGCGCTGGTCCGCCTTTTGATCTCTCAAAAAGGCGAGCCAGGTGGGTGCCAAGGTGGCCTAGGCAACCACCTGGTGCGCCTAGGTAGGACTGTTCATGGTTCAGTTCGGTCCGGTTTTTTCTATTTTTTCTGAAAACCAAACCGAACCGATCCGAACCGTTTCCCAGCATGAACCGTTTTGAACCGAACCGAATCAATTTGATTCGGTCCGGTTTGTTCAGTTCGGGTTGGGCCTAATTAATGGGCCTTATGCTGACCAGCGGGCTGTGGGGTTCACAGTAAGAATATTGGGCTGTTATCTTAATTTTGGGATTTATCTTATTGTCTTATTTTGTTCAGTTTCGACTACCACTTTTGGGCTTTAAATGTTGGATTTTATCTTTGAGTTTTAGTGTCAAACAATCATAAATAGATGACTTTTGTGTCATTTCAGTTTGTTCACTTCCAGTATTCCATTGTTGTATCCTTGGAGTTGAGTTTTCTTGATTTTTTCCAAGTAAATGTTAACAAGTGAGATGGAGGAAGATTTAGTACCACCTTTCAGTTCACCGAAAAGATGAACCACTGTAGTTGGATTACCATGGTGCCTGAGCAAAAAGAATCAAACACTACATAGTACATGCATCCAGCCAAACAGTTGCACATCCACCTTTCTATGAGCATTTTAAATGCAAGGGTTCTATACTGTTCACTCAAAGCCTACATGAGAAAGAAGTGTGCAATGAAATTGTTGAAAACATTTACTGGCATAGTACTCTAAAAAGATTCAGAAATAATCATAACATCAACCTGTCTAAGATTACTTCTCATAACAGAAAATGTAGGAAATAATGTAGAAAAAAGTCATGCAACATTTGAAGAAAAAAAAATGTCAAAACATCACAAACAACTTTACTGCTAACTGCTAAGAGCCTAAGAAGGTGGTACAATGGATCTCATAGCACAAGACAAATCTGAAAGGCATAGTTTCCACCATTAAAGGCACTGTTTGACCATGGGTGCAAGTGCAATTCCAGGTACAAAACAAATCTCAGTGCACAAGACAATTAGACAAATCTGAAAGACATAGTTTTCCTTCAACAAGAAGAATGCAGTAGAAATAAAAAAAAAGAAATGTCCAGCTCCATCATCCATGTGCATATCAGAGGATGCAAGTGCAATTCCAGGTACCCTTTCCTCCAGTACTTTCTAACCTATTAAAAATAAAAAGAAACATTAAAATGATAACAAGTCATCATTTTCTGATTCAAATTCTGAATAGTTACATGAAGTTTGGAGTCAAAACCTTCATTCCTATTTGATGCTCTTTCCTTCCCCATTCTGAAAAAATGAAGTAAAAGATTAGCAAATGAGAAAAAATGCAAATGAATTCAAATAATTCAAACACCTAAATGAAGTCTAAACAACTTACCACCAATACTTATGCAATGTCAATGATATTTGGTGCCAATGTAACACTTGACAATTCTGAAAGACAAAAAAAAGATGTTACATTCATTAATAAACAAAAGATGACACTCATACATACATACATACATTTATAACATTGTATACCTTCATCTAGTTGATCAATTTCTTCCAATTTTTCTTCAATGTTGATCCTCTCTTTTGATCCTCGAATCCAATCTTGAGTGCAAATAAGAGCTTCCACTATTTTAAGAGATAGAGAGCTCCTAAATGCATCAAGAACACGACCACCGGTGCTAAATGCAGACTCAGAAGCCACAGTAGAAATAGGAATAGCCAAGATATCACGAGCCATTGATGAAAGAATTGGAAATCTTGCATTATTGACTTTCCACCAACATAGAATATCAAATGTCCTTGTGTCTTCTTCTGTATCTTCTTCCAAATATTTAACAAGTTCAGATTTCACATCACCAGAAACTTTTTCAGCTTTGTGTTGCTTGTACTTGTTATGCAAAAGTGGTTTACTCCATTGTGATGGATGCATATCACTTAATGTGGTTGAACTAGAGCTTGAAGTTGGAGTTGGCACTTGATCCTCATTTCTTTGTTGGACGGGTGGTGTTCCATACACATTCTTGTACTCATCATACAAAGCAAAAAGAGATATCTTCACCCTCTTATTCAATGCCATAGCTTTCTCAATATCAAACATTTGACTGATTGAAAACTCAATATATTCCAATTTGTATCGTGGATCAAGAATAACGGCAAAAAACATCATGAGATTCAATTTTTCAGGATTTCCCTAATATTTATCACACTTTTGTTTCATCTTAAATGCCATATCTCCAAAGACATGATCATGACTTTCACACCATTCTTTTAAAAGATACTCAACATTGCTAATCTCATGAAAATAAGCATTGGAAGTGACATACAAAGTCCCTGAAACCTTCAAAGTAGTATCATAAAATGTCTCCAATAACTGGTTAATTTCTAACCATTATCCAATCCTCTTCTTGAGGTTTCCCTAAACCATTTCCTTCATTAAGATCACTACTGAAAATGGATCTTGCTCTTCATATCTCTCAAATGCTTTCTGAAACTTTTGTGTTGTGTCTAACATCAAAATGTTGAATTCCATCTTGTGGGGACATCAAGACATAAGAGGCTCTTGCTTGGGATCTTTTCTTCTTCAACACAAATCTTAAATTTTTGTAATCTTGATGGAGATTGTCGTATATACCTCACAGCATTTCTAACACGAACTACTGAATCATTTGCCAATTTTAGGCCATCATTACAATCAAATTCATTATGTGAGCAAGGCATCTCATGTGCAAAAAGTCTCCCTTCAAGACACTTCCATGCCCAAGGTTTGGCGCATCGCCGATTCGACCGGATCGGGATTATCCTGATCCGATCCGATTCGGGTGGATCGAACCGATTCGGTTCGATCCGCTTGGATTCGGCCAGAACTTGGTCCTATTCAGGCAGGGTTCACTGGACTCAAGATCTTGTTCAGGCAGGGTTATCAGGATCTCCTTATTTATCTGAATATCATTAAGTAAATGTTACAATTTGTTATAACATTTACTTAAGATATACATGTAAATAAGGAAGTACCCCCCATTTGAATCTAATAAAAATATCAAAAAAATCATATCTCTTACCAATAAAAAGTCAACTCTCCCATCGAAGAACAAAATCGCGATTTTGGTGATTTTAGCGAAATGCTAACTTTTTAATCTCTCATAATTGGGTCTATCTAAAAATTTGATAATTCAATAAATCATATGGAACACTAAAAATCTAAAGTCCGGTAAAAAAGTCAAACGTGCATGTGACTTCTCCAAGGAGCGCTCTCCTACTGACAGCACTTAGTCTGCTCGAGGCATCTCAGGATTTGGTCAAACTTAAGTTATCATCACCTAAACTCATGAGAATTTACACTTTCTAATTGAAAAGAAACTAGAAAGTGACAATTCTTATGAGTTTGATGATGATAACTTAAGTTTGACCAAATCTTGGATGCCTCGAGCAGACTGTGCTGTCAGTAGGAGAGCGGCTCCTTGGAGAAGTCACATGCAAGTTTGACTTTTTTACCGGACTTTAGATTTTTAGTGTTCCATATGGTTTATTTGAATTATCAAATTTTTAGATAGACCAATATGAGAGATTAAAAAGTTAGCATTTCGTTAAAATCACCAAAATCGCGATTTTGTTCTTCGATGTGAGAGTTGACTTTTTATTGGTAAGAGATATGATTTTTTTGATATTTTTATTGGATTCAAATGGGGGTACTTTCTTATTACATGTAATATCTTAAGTAAATGAAACAACTAATTATAACATTTACTTAAATGATATTCAGGTAAATAAGGGGATCCTGACAACCCTGCCTGAACAGGATCCTGAGTCCAAAGAACCTGCCTGAACAGAACTAGGCGAATCGGACCGAATCAAGCGAATCGCGAATCGGATTCTCTGATCCGCACCGATTCGCCCGAATCGCCCGATCGACGGCACGCCAAACCATGCATTGTTGATTCTTCTCTAAGATATGAAATAGCAACATCATTTGAACTAGCGTTGTCAACTGTCACGGTCATAACATTTTCAATGCCCCAAATATTCAAACATTTTTCAATTGCCTTACCAATGGCCTCACCTTTATGGCTGGAAATGGGACAAAAATTTAAAATTCTTGTTCAACTTCCAATTATTTCAATAAATGTGCAGTCAAACACATGTAGTTAATTCTCTGCAAGGATGTCCATGTGTCTGTGGTAAGGCAAACCCTTCTACAATTAAACTTCATGAAAGTTTTCAGCTTTAGCATCTCCTCCACATATATTCATAACTGTCTCTGGCCATTGTAATTCTTGAAGGAATGTGAAATTTGGGCTGTGCAATATTGCAAAAGTATTTAAACCTTGCCCTTCAACAAATCTGAAAGGAAGTTCATCAATAATGATCATATATGTCAATGCTTTTCTAATTTGTTGCTGATCAAATTTCCAACTTGTTAATGCGGTTTTGCTCTCTCCATCTACCCCTTCATTAACCACTGATGTCTGAATGACAATTTGTGTGTCTATTGTCACAAGTATTAGCTCTACTGAAGGGATATTCTTACATCTCAAATTCAAGTGTGTTCTTAAAGTGCTTGTGCCACATGAAGCGGGTCATAAGTGTAATATGATCACAATAGTTACACTTACACTTGTTATCTCCCTCAACTTTTGTAAAGTGCTCCCACACGTCTGATTCTTGGTTGTACATTTTTTCTCTCCCTTGAAGAACTTGGACCTCTAACAACATTACTTATTGTGTGGTGGCATTGTGACCAGAACTTGCACCCTCAGTTGTTGGAGTGTCACCAATATCATTAAGTGAATCTAAATAAACACATACACATAACACATTATTTTATTTAAGTTACACATGGTGAATAATAAATAAGTAAAAAACTTAAGAAAATTAAAACTTACATTGCAAGATCCACTTCCAGATGCCAGGTTGATAGATAATACCACACACCACAAAGTTCACTGAATAAGGTGTAAGACAGTCTGAGAATTATCAATCTCAACTCTCTAACTAAACCCATACAGTGATACAGATATACAATACATAATTCCTAGGATTTTAATTGCATCAAAAAGATACAAAGAAAACAGACAAATAAAATAAGTAGAATAAAACAAGTTTTAGTCTGCATGCTTCAAAATTTTAATATCAATCTTAATATCTGTACTTTATAATATAAAGTACCAAAAATTTTACACCTAGAGATTATAGACATTAATTGTAAGCCCAAAAACATAATTTGTTAGCTACCATTAACTAGAAAACTAATCACAACCCGTAACTTTGAAAACTGTAGAACCTGCAAGTGGGGCAAGCCGGCAAGGCTTTTGGGGGTCCAGATTCTCCAGAAGATGATACAAATTATACAATGGCAAGATAAACTCTAATAAAAGGGATAAGAAGCTATGGTCCTATGGATGTCAGCTCAGCTGGGGTTCGCCACCAGGCCAGCACGCCAGGCGCCAGGCCCGCCACTGGGTCGTCTCCCTCAGGACCCTTACCAGTCCACCAGGACCACCATTCACAGACACAGTCACACAGCAGGTTCCTTAACCACAAGTTTTTTTTAAAAAAACCAACCTTATCCCTGCCTTCCACAGCCGCAGGCGGAAGGAAGAGCTGGAGAGGCGAGGCCGCGAGAGTGCCGAGTCTGCCGATGTGCCGCCTCTCTCCGCGAGAGTGCCGAGTCTACCGATGTGCCGCCTCTCTCACGCGAGCTGCCGCCCGGGCCGCCCCCACAACTCACAACTCACAAGCCACCGGCCGGCGAGCTTGACCCCCGAAGCTTGGAGTGGAGATCACTGATTCACTGCCACGGTGCCGCCTGCGCAACGACACGGTCCACACGCCGCCAGGCTCGTCACGCGCCACCCTCTCTTTGGCGAAGGAGGATCCCAGCCTCCCTGGAGTCCTGGACCAGGCTGGAGTTGGACAGCTGGAGTGCTGGAACCCCTGAAGCCAGGACCCTCGCAGTCGCCGACTCGCCGTCGCGCCGAGTCGCCTGCTCTCCTCAAAACCCAGGGAGGCCGCCGCAGTACGGGTTTGAAATTTTGAGGGTTCGCAAATCACAACTTCGGATTAGGGCAAGTGGGCAACTGGGCAAGGGAAGGGCGCAACGTAAGGATTAGACCGGGTCAACGGTTTGATTCGGTTTTCATAAGGTGAAAACCGAACTGGACCAAATATCAGTCAAACGGTTCGGTTTGGTCCATTGACCCGTTTTTTTTTTTTCTTTTGTGAACCGAACCGAACCGAAATTTTTGGTTCGGTTCGGTTCATCGGTTTGGACCGATAAATGAACAGTCCTACGCCTAGGTGCTCGACACGATAACCCCATTGAACCTATCAAGAGATCCAAATTGAAAAAAATGTAAAAATAAGCTCCCTACCTGACACTGAGTCCTGATTCTGTTCTCCCCTGTTTGGATGTTCCCTAAAGCTGTTGGTCCCATGGCCCCCATATAGGGTTTCTTCACCCCTTGAATCCACCATATAGGTCGATCCTTGTGTTTGAACCCACATATTGAGAATCCAGGCTGCACATTCTAACACTGTTGAAAATTATTAGAATGTGAACAATGTCACAGTCCTTAGACTATGATTGTTGACAAAAATTGGACTGTGATTGTTCTCAATCTAGTGACTATGACTGTGAAAATGTTCGCCATCTAATGTAATGATTGTGAAGAATCCATGGTCATTAAATGGTAAAAAAAATCCTAACTGTTTAAGAACCATCTAAATTTGTTATGCTTTTACTAGTTTTTGTAGTGAATTTTATGTTATTATTTAAATTATAATCCCACATTAACATTTTTATTGCATGGTCATTGATTTATCTTATGCCTTTAGATAGAGAAGTGGCTACTAGAGGCAGGCAAGTGCTCTCTCAGTCTCTCTCTCTGCACGCTTCGTAGCAGGGGTAGACAGCTGAGAGATCGGGACAGGACGCCTCCACGGATCTCTGCCAGAGGATGATCTAGAGCGATAGCCGCAGTTCTAATATAGTCGACTCTGATGACATTGCTGATTGGGGCGAAGCGTATCCCCTTGGGAGGTGCGGCCTTGCCGGAGTAGACCTCTCTATTGCGCGCTAGGCGAGTGCCGACCTGCTCTGGGTGCAGTAGGAGAGGGCATGTCAGGCGCTTCTGCCAATCCCGGGGTTAGTTGATGGCATGGCTGACTGGGGCGAACTGTATCCCCTTGGGAGGCGGCAGCCTGCCGGAGCAGACCTCTCTACTGTGCTAGGCGAGCACCGACCTACTTTGGGTGAGGTAGGAGAGGGCATGTCAGGTGCTTCTGCCAACCCGGGGTCATCGTTGGTTAGACAACTTCTGTGGAGGTTGTGGGAGGAGCTCCGCCAGAGAGTCAACTGGCTTTGGGGAGCAAGAGGTGTGTTGATGCTGGGGAGTTCCCTGCAAACCGCATGCTCAAGAGGGGAGATTGGCTATGCCGGAGTTTGTGTGTTACGGCGAGTGAAGGGGAGGTTCAGCCGTTCAGGCTGAGGAGGCCAAACACAGGTTTGAAGCTCTCTCGAGGGGCTCCTGGGAGGTCTCTAAGGTGTCCCTGTTGTCCTTCCTCGTGGTAGGAAAGGACAAGCAGGTGGTGGTGGTGCTGGTGGAGACGGATGGTAGTGGTGAGAGGAGCCCCCCTCTTGCTTACTAGGTGGTTGAATCTCAGAGTTACGTTCCCTAGCCCCATTTCGTCCACCTTCGGCAACGTGCTTGAGGGGTTGCTCCTTCTCCTTTGTGATGTAGAGGGGATATGATGTGGAACGTGGGGGGAAAGAGGAAGAAGGAAGAGGGGAAGCACCAGACTTCGCTGGGAGGAAGAGGGAGAAGCAGAGAGAGAGAGAAACACAAGGAGAGAGACGCAGAGAGGAAGAGAGAAAGGGAAGGTGGCGGCTCCAAAGGATCTCTTTAATTTCTCATTAACATCCATAATGCCTCCATTTGTTGACTACAAGACTTTTATATAGGGATTAAACCCTAAGACTCTCAAAAGACATAATAATGACCAACGTAACTTTGAGACCTAAACTAAGTAAAATTCGCAATAATAAATAACAAAAAATTTTAAAGACCATGTTGGGCCCCTAATGGGCCAACACTCACAATAGGACTGCTCAAATAAAATAGAAAATACATCCACATCAATCCTTTGATCCTCAAGCCAAATAGATGCCGATGTCGAATCCAAGTGTCTCCTCCGACGATAAGCGTATGCCGGGTCGAAACGAATATGAGCTCGGTGTCCTCACCAATCCTCCCTGACCGGGAGGAACTCGACCCCGTCGAGTAAGGTCCAGGGCGCTCTGACGCCGCTCCAAGAGATCTGGATTGAACCGCTGCAGCTCCTCGCGTATGATCCACGTGTCCTCAGAAGGAGGCTTGCCTTTCCAACGAACCAGGTAGCACTGATAGTCGTTGCTCTGGGAGGTAATGATCTGCTCATCCAGTATCTGGTCAATTTGCTCACGCCGTTTTGCATTGAAGGCTGAAGGTGGACACTCGGGAGGTGGCTCACTCACAATGGTGGAATTAGCCTCGAAAGGCTCACTGGGAATCACTGTCGGTTCTCGATAAGCAACCAGATCAGATACATTAAATGTGGAACTGATGCCATAATCATCTGCAAGTTCAATCACATAGGCGTTGGACCCAACACGTTTGAGCACTTTAAAGGGCCCAACTCCCCGAGCATGTAGCTTTTTGACGACTCCCGAAGGGAATCGCTCGGGTCTAACCCGCACCATGACGTAATCACCCTCCTGAAACTCATGGAAGCGACGATGTAAATTTGCTGCATTCTTATATTTTTCATTATTCAGTTCAATTTGGTGACGGATGTGCTCGTGCAGACTCCTAATGTGCTCGGCCAAGGACTCAGCTAACTCAGAAACTCGGGTGTGTGGGGGCAGGGTTGCAAGGTCTATGGGTTGCCTAGGTCTATAACCTGAGACTATTTCAAAGGGACTCATACCTGTAGACCTATTGACCGAGTTTTTGTACGCAAATTCTGCCAGAGGTAAGATCAGATCCCAGTTCCGCGCATGGTCTCCCACCATACAACGCAGCAAATCCCCCGAACTCCTATTGACAACCTCCGTTTGACCATAGGTTTTAGGGTGATAAGCTGTTGAAAACTTGAGTTTGGTCCCCAAAAGATGCCAAAGGGTCTTCCAAAAATAGCTCACAAAACGGACATCCCTATCCGAGACAATAGTCTTAGGAAGGCCATGCAGACAGACGACCTCACTCAAGAAGAGACGGGCAATTTGAGACGCGTCAGAAGTTTTGGCACAGGGCGCAAAGTGAGCCATCTTAGAGAATCTATCCACCACGACCATGATAGAATCATGCCTCCGAGCTGTACGTGGCAACCCAAGGACAAAATCCATACTCAAATCCTGCCATGGGCGGTCAGGAACTGGTAGAGGAGTGTACAACCCAGTATTTTGCTTGTGCTGCTTAGCTGTGGCACAGGTGCGACATTGGGCCACGATGCGAGCAACGTCTCGTTTGAGATTGGGCCAGAAGAAGCGATATTCTACCAGCTCAATGGTTTTGTTCCGGCCGAAGTGACCCGCTAGGCCCCCCGCATGAATTTCCCACACCAAGAAATCACGGACAGATGTCCGGGGAATACACAATCGGTCGCCCCAGAAAATGAATCCGTCATGAAGGACATAATCCTCATACTCTCGTGAGGGGCCAGACTGAAGGCCAGAATAAATAGGGCCGAAATCTGGGCACTCCGCATAGCTCTCCTAGAGTTTCTCGAACCCAATGACTTCGGTGTGGATAATAGAAAGCAGATCTGATCGCCGACTTAGCATGGAAGGCAAAATCGCCAGGATCGACCCAGAATTGGTCGATCCTGGATCGATCGAGGGTTATGGATCCGATTATGGGGGGGAAGTCCCTGAATCGGCAAACTTCCAGTTGGATCGACTGGATCAAGCAGGATCGACCGATTCCAGACTGATCAGGCCGATCCAGACTAATCCAGGTCGATTCCCTCAGGCTACCTTCGGGATCCTCTTCAGGCAGGGTTGTCAGGATCCCCTTATTTACCTGAATATCATTTAAGTAAATGTTAGTATTGTAGTTTCATTTACTTAAGATATTACATGTAAATAAGGAAGTACCCCCCATTTGAATCTAATAAAATATCAAAAAATCATATCTCTTACCAATACAAAGTCAACTCTCCCATCGAGAAGAAAATCGTGATTTTGGTGATTTTAGCGAAATGCTAACTTTCTAATCTCTCATAATTTAACTTATCTAAAAATTTGATAATTCAAAAAACCACATGGAACACTAAAAATTCAAAGTCGGTAAAAAAAGTCAAACGTGCATGTGACTTCTCCAATGGAGCCACTCTCTACTGACAGCACTTAGTCTGCTTGAGACCTCTCAGGATTTGGTCAAACTTAAGTTATCATCATCCAAACCTTTCAGAATTTGGTCAAATGAGCTACCATCACCTAACTTATGACACTCATGAGTTTGGGTGATGATAGCTTAGTTTGACCAAATCCTAAGAGGTCTCAAGTAGACTTAGTGCTGTCAGTAGGAGAGCGGCTTCTTGGAGAAGTCATATGCACGTTTGATTTTTTTTGTGGACTTTAGATTTTTTAGTATTTTATTAGACTTATTTGAATTATAAAATTTTAAATATGTCAAATTATGAGAGATTAGAAAGTTGCTACTTTGATAAAATCACAAAAATTACGATTTTCTTCTTGGATGGAGAGTTGACTTTTATTAGTAAGATATGTGTTTTTTGATATTTTATTGGATTCAAATGGGGGATTTCCTTATTTACATGTAATATCTTAAATAAATGAAACTACAAATTTAACATTTACTTAAATGGTATTCAGGTCAATAATACACTAAGTCTTTACTATTTTATACTTTTCTTGTATTATTATAGTTGTAATAATACACAAAATCTTATGTTTCTATATTATGAATGCATGTATGATGTTTTTTTATGCAAATATTAGTTCTTTCAATTTATTAGATTTTCCCTCATTTTTGCTGTTTTTTCCTGAATTTCCTAAATTTTTCCCCAAAAAAACCATTTTATAAACTGGCCAATCCAGGATCGGCCAGACTTCCCTTGGATCCATGGGATCTTGCGATCCGATCCGATCTAGGATCGGATCGAGCCTGGTCGATCCCGATCCCGATTCAGATCCTGCCTTCCATGCGACTTAGTGCATCGGCCACTCGATTCTCCATGCCAGCTTTATGCATAAGGACAAAAGTATAGGCCTAGAGATATTCGATCCAACGACTATGCCGAGAATTGAGCTTCTTCTGGGCTTGAAGAAACCGGAGGGCTTCGTGATCTGAGTACAACACGAATTCATGCGGTAACAAATAATGGCGCCAGTATCTCAAAGCTTGGACTACTGCATAAAATTCTATATCATAGGTGGAGTACCGCAGCTTCGCGTCATTCAATTTCTCACTGAAGAAGGCTATAGGGTGCCCTTCCTGACTCAATACACCTCCTATGCCAACTCCGGATGCATCACATGAAACTTCAAACACCTTAGAAAAATCAGGGAGTCGTAGCACAGGTGCTTGGGTCATTCGCTCCTTGAGTTCCTGAAAAGCTATCTGAGCTGCCTTGGTCCACACAAAATTGCCCTTCCGAAGGCAGTCAGTAATGGGATCGGTGACCGTGCTGAACCCACGAATGAATCGGCGGTAGAAAGTGGCGAGACCATGAAAGCTTCGCGCATCATGAAGAGTCTGAGGTTCTGGCCATTCTATTATTGCCTTAATCTTCTCGGATCAGCAGAGACTCCTTCACTGGATACAATGAACCCCAAGGTCACTTGATTGGTCACAAAAGCACATTTCTTGAGGTTGCCATATAGGCTCTCACGACGAAGAGTAAGGCAGACTTGACGTAAATGCTCCAAATGTTCCGCCTGAGTGCAGCTGTAGATGAGGATGTCATCAAAATAGACGACAAGAAATTTTCCGATGAAGGGCCGCAAAGTCTCGGTCATAAGCCGCATGAAGGTACTAGGAGCTTTGGATAACCCAAAGGGCATAACCAACCATTCGTAGAGCCCCTCTCTGGTCTTGAAAGCAGTCTTCCATTCATCACCGGGTCGAACTCTGACCTGATGATAGCCACTCTTTAGATCAATCTTGGAAAATACTGTGGCCCCCGCCATCATGTCTAACATGTCATCCAAACGGGGAATAGGAAAACGATACTTAACGGTAATGCGGTTGATGGCGCGGCTGTCTACACACATCCGCCAGGTACCATCCTTTTTGGGAGCAAGAAGCGCGGGTACTGCACATGGGCTAGTGCTGACCCGAATGTAACCGCGCCTCAAAAGCGCCTCAAGTGGGCCTCTAATGGGCCAAAAAAAGTAAACAAATGGCCCAAGGATCCTTTGGTGTAGTTTTTTTATTCCCATCACTATGTCCCCACGCTGCTTTGGATCTTCTATAAGATGTTTGACCCTCAACCTCATATTGTAGTGCACGCCAAGTTGTCCAAGGCTCCAAGCGCCTATATGACAATCGATTTCGCACTTTGGTGTGTATCAATGCAAATGTACTCTATTTCCTCTTACATCCACTAGATGAGGATGTTTGCGATAAGATCTTCACTACAACTTTTCTCAATGTTGGCGCAGTATGCCCAAAGTTAAACCACTAATTAGCTGCAACGAAGTTAGTGATACTCAATTAGCCCTCAACCATCAAGTTGCAATGACAATAAATGAAAGGGAAAGCATATTACCGCGCTTAACACGCTCCGACCAGCAATGACAGATGGCTCAGCAAAGCCCCCAATAGCCTCCCGGAAGCTCTTCATCTGCATACATTAAATTGATCATGCTTATCAAATTCAAGTATTTGTTTGAATGGAAGTGATAACCCTATACTTGCCTCATCAATGGCGTCCGCTGCAAGTACATGACTTCTTGACAATCTTTCAACAACTCTTGTAAAAGCAGCCATCAAGTCATCCTCATATGCCAACTCGTGCGTGTAATGGTATGCAGGGTGGAGATAATATGTTGCAATTGACGTATAAAATATCATGATTGCAAAATACATTAATACTTATTATAACTTAAAAATATCAACAGTTTTCTTACCTGCCTTATGTAGATCTCTACTCATCTGCTAGTCCCATCTATCCTCAACAACGTCCAAGACCAAGTGTGCATACCGAGGTGACACTTCGCGGATCTTCTTCTTCGTGGCTTCAAGCTTTGCGTATACCAATCCAATAGAAGGTCTCCTATCCCCATCAACCACTCTCAATACCTCATATAGAGGTTCAATGATCTAAACCAGCTTGAACACCCGATCCAAAAAATATGAGCTATTGATGATGCCTTCCACCTCTTTTCCATCAGATGTTCCAGCAAAAGTGCTCTGCAACCATCTATCACTCCTGAACATGCGTTTCAATCCATCTTTGTGCTTCAATAGGCTTTGTAATGCGAAAAAGTTTGTTGCAAAGCGGGTGACAGCCAGCCTCAACAACTCTCCACTGTGGACTCTCTCATCTACGCCAAGACAACATGAGATTGTGGTGGGGACACCGAGCTCTGGACCGGGCGACAGAGTGCAGTTCTACCGCAGGCGGAGGCGACGGGCAGCGACGACAGCTTCTATTTGGCTTGGCGATGGCCGTCGGGCCACTAGTTTAGTCTTTTATGAGTGAGCTATTAGAGATGTAATAAGGCCCATTTGAGGCCCATTTGAGCTCTTTTATTTTTTCATGATTTTCGGGTCCGATTTTGGACCTATTTTTAGGCTTGGGGTTATTTTGGTCTTTGGGTGTTTAGTGAGGACCATTAGGGTTCCATCACTATTAATATTGTGTAATCTCTGTTTTGGTGGTTAATGAAGATTTGAAGATTGCTTTGGCTGCCGCCTAGGTTGTCTTCTCCCAGCGGGGTGGATTCCCAGGGGTTGGAATCCCCAACCCGTCTTCTTCCTCCTGCTGCCATCTCTCTCTCCCTCTTGTTCGGTGGTTTCTCCCTCCCCACGCAACTGTCCCGCATCATTTGTATCAGAGCCGGTCGACTTCTTCTCAGGAGTCCGATCGGTCCCGTTTCCATCCCGCACCCAGCGAAAACCCACCCAGCGACAACTCCGCTCCAGCCCGCGCAAGACCCTGACGCTCCGCGCGCGAGTCTCTCGCCTCCAGGATCTCGTGTGTCCGGGCGCCGGCGGACCCCTGTCTGCGGCCTGCAGAACCCGCAGTCGTCGCCCCGCGCCTCCCCCCCCCTTATCGCGAGCGCGCCGAACCGCTCGCGCCCCCCTCGGACGCCAGCCCGCCAGGGCGCTGCCCTTCCGGGGAGCCGCGTCCCACCCGCAGGCGTCGCCCCCGCGGCCTTCCCCCCCCCCCCCCCGCGAGCGCGCCGAAACGCTCGCGCCCCCCCCGGACGCCAGCCGCAGCCGCGCTTGCCCTTCCGTGGACGCCGCATCCTCCGCCTGTGGGCGGGCACGTGGCTGCCCCGCCTCCCGAGATTCCCGCGCCCAAACCCTCCTCCCCTGCATCAGCCACCCCAGCACCGCTCCAGCACGTGGCTACCCCGCCCCAGCGCCCCCCCACGTGAAGCCGCCCTCCGCACGCTCGCGAGCCCGACCCCGGCGCCCGGAACCCAGCAGCGACGCCGTTCACGTGCCCTGCGCCCTGCTCCCGGACACCTGCGGACTCGAACGGCCTCGTCCGCCCCAGATCACTCGTGCGAGCCTCTTCTACCGTGTAGCCGGTCACCGCAGGGTCGGTTGAGACCGGTCTGGTGGTTTCATCACGGGGCCCTGAACATGCGAGAGTCACGGCCAATCGGTGTCGATGAACCAGAACGGAGTGCCGAACGCCAACCAGGACCATCCACGCCCGTCTACTTTCCAGTTTCACCGCACGAGATATTTCGGAGTCGTCGTCCGCGTACACCTCCACGCCCAGCATCCCAAAAGACCGGTTGTATCTCCTACGACCGGGCAGGACGTGGAATCCGTACAGCGCCTGCTTGCTGCGTTGGCGATTGAGTCAGACAGGGACAGCGGACCTCGTCCCCACGACAGCGATGTGTTCGACTCGGCTTCGTGATTGCGACGTGCGTGTGGACACGTTTATCGGTGGGACCTCGCTCGACAGCGAGTCGGTTAGCGTTTACAGTCCGCTCTCATTTCTGCTCGTCCGTACTTGGTTAAATTTGCCGCCGTGAATGGCGTTAGGAAATCTAGCCCGTTTAAATTTATTGCTGCGGAAATTTTGTGAGATTAGTTATGACCATCTTTTGAGCATCAGTCTGTTATATTCATTGTGGAATGTCATTAAATAGGTGGAAAATCTTTGATTGCTTGAAAAGAAAATTTGTTTAGAACTGCGAAGTTGCCCAAAATCCGAAAATTGTAGCGTCTGTTTAAACGCACTCACTTCCTGGACACGTGCACGATACGCAAAATTGCTGCAATTCGATTAGTTCGCACTGCTGATCTCACTCGTGGTAGGTCGTCGTGTCGTAGTCGTCGTCGTAGGTTATAGGGTTTTGAGTCGCTTGCTTTTAAATTTCTATTAGTCAAAAAAAAAAAAAAAGTTAGCATCATTAGTTGTTGCATGTTAGTTGCGTCTCATGCCCACACGTAGCGGTGCTGACTATCACACTTCAGTGCCGATGTCTGGACCCCAACAAGCTATGTCTGGTAAACGCCTTTCCACCCAAGGCGCTCATGCCAACCCTCCTGAGACCTGAGTTTTGACCGATCTAGTGTTGCAGCTTAGAGATGACATCCGGGGAATGAGAGAGGAACTTGTCGGTCTTGATGAGAGAGTCACTGGGTCAGACCGTACTGTTCAGGGAATGGTGGGTCGCCTTGCAGCCTTAGAGGGGTTATTCGTGAGCCGAGGAGAGGTCAAGCCGACGAGAGACCCCAGCACCAGCGCCCTCTTCCCCTGTGGCCCCTCGGCACCCTCAGCCAGGGCGGCCCCAGCTGGTGATGGACGTGGTCGGCACATTGACTATGACATGGATAATTTTGAAGAGGAAATTGATGAGAACCCCAGGGTACCTGTCGCTCGTAGGTTTGGGAGGTATGGTAGGAGGCATGACCGGGAGTTTGATGAGGATGAGCGATGGGCGTACGGGATCGAGACATGACATCCGAAATGCCCGCCTTGAGGCTCCCAGCTTTGACGGTTCTTTGGAGCCTCAGGATTACCGGATTGGGAGGCTAGAATGAATAGCTATTTTGATTGGCTGGGAATGTCAGACCCTCGGCGAGTTTTCTTCGCCAAGACCATGTTAAGGGGTCGTGCTTTAACCTATTGGACCAACCTCGGGGAGCGCTTTGCTCAGAGGTTTGAGGTGCCGATTGACACTTGGGATGAGATGAAGGCCAGACTTCGTGAGAAGTACGTCCTGCGACGTACCGTCACCGCTTGATTGATAGATGGCAGAGCATCTCGCAAGGCTCTAGGAAAGTGTCAGAGTATATTGATGAATTTGATGACCTGTTACTGAGGTGTGGAACCCGTGAGGAGGGTGCCGTGACCCTTTCTCGCTTCCGGAGGGGTTTGCGTCGAGCTTATCAGCAAGAGCTCTTCCGTCAGCATGTGACCACTCTTGATCAAGCTTATCAGGTTGCGCGTGAAATGGAGCAATTTGAGCAAGAGTGGGAATCTTCTCGAGCTAGGACTACCTATCAGCGCCCTCCAGATCAGAGAGCAGCCCCGGGGCCCACCCAGGGGTCCCATCTACCCGGGGCCCGGAGGGCCAGCGCCCAGGAGAGACCCCTCCTGCCTTACCTCCTCCCAGGCGTGATGATAGAGGGAAAGCGCCATGAGGGAGACCACACGTCCGGGCGACAAATCCCGCGACCGTTGTTATCGTTGTCAGGGGATAGGGCACCATGCGATTGATTGTCCCCATAGAGCCCTAACTATTGGTAATGGCGAACCCTCCGAGCAGGAGCAGCCCCTTCTGGATGTGGATCATGAGGGTGATGACCTGGCCGATGATATGAGGGCGAGTTTGTGGGCGTCGGCGAACCCGCCGACTTGGTGGTGGCGCCGAAGAAAATCGGCTAGGGGTGGTTCGATGTATCCTAGCTCATCCCAAAGAGACTGAGGATTGGCGCCGTACGGCCATTTTACAGACCTACTGCCGTTTGGGTGGGAGAGTCTGTCGAGTCATCATTGATAGTGGGAGCTGCATCAATGCTATTTCCACTAGCACGGTTGCCCATTTAGGTCTGGCGACTGAGGACCATCCTCGTCCCTATCAGGTCTCCTGGGTGGACACCACGTCGATTCCTGTTCGTCTGAGATGCCTCGTACCCATTCATCTCCAATCATATGAGGCTCAGATTTGGTGTGATGTCCTGCCTATGGAGGTCGGGAGTGTTATCCTTGGCCGGCCATGGATTTTTGATATGGATGCGGCTCTTTATGGGGGTCCAATACATGTGTCTTCAAGCATGGCGGTCACCGTATCACGATTCATCCCTCCCGCCCTCGTACTGTTCCCTCTCTGGAGCCCTCAGCTCCCACCTCCCCTTCTGTTGCAGCCGCCCCTCAGGTGGCTGCCCCTTCTGGCGACCCGAGCTCCTCTCAGCCGAGCACTACTACTAGTGCCTTGGCACCCCATGCCGGGAAGCCCACTTCTGCTCGTGCCCCTAAGACGAGCACTCCGTCCTCTATGACGTTACAGTTGATCACCGCCCGAGAGTTCGAGCATGAGCTCTTCGATTATGACGTCATTTATGCTCTGATGGTTAGGGAAGTTGATGATGAAGGTGTCGAAGACACACCTAGTGAGCAGCCTGAGGATGTTGCCAGTCTCCTTCAGGAGTTCTCGGATGTCTTCCCTAGTGATCTTCCTGAAGGTCTACCTCCGATGCGTGACATCCAGCACGCCATCGATTGATCCCGGGCTCTTCTTTGCCCAACCTTCCCCATTATCGCATGAACCCCACTGAGCATGCTGAATTGCAGAGGCAAGTGGAAGAGTACCTGAGGCAGGGTCGTGTGAGAGAGAGTATGAGTCCTTGCGCCGTTCCCGCACTATTGGCTCCAAAAAAGATGGGACTTGGAGAATGTGCGTTGACAGCCGTGCGATCAATCGCATTACAGTGAGGTATCGGTTTCCCATTCCCCGCCTGGATGACATGTTGGATATGATGGCGGGAGCCACTCTATTTTCCAAGATCGATCTAAGGAGTGGTTACCACCAGGTGAGGATTCGACCTGGTGATGAGTGGAAGACCGCCTTCAAAACGAAGGACGGACTCTATGAGTGGTTGGTCATGCCATTTGGTCTCTCAACGCCCCGAGCACCTTTATGCGACTTATGAATCAGGTGTTGCGTCCATTCATCGGGGTGTTCCTCGTCGTATATTTTGATGACATCCTTATTTATAGCCGCACGAGGATTGACCATCTGGATCACCTGAGGCAGGTTTGCGCTACCTTGCGCCGTGAGAGCCTTTATGGAAACCTCAAGAAGTGCGCTTTCGTGACTTCTCAGGTTACTTCTTGGGGTTTATTGTCTGGTATGGGTGTTTCTGCTGACCCGGATAAGGTCAAGGCGATTGTGGAGTGGCCAGAACCGCAGAACCTTCATGAAGTTCGTAGTTTCCACGGTCTTGCCACCTTCTACCGTCGATTATTAGAGGGTTCAGCACCATCACGGCTCCCATTACTGACTGCATGCGAAAGGGAACCTTTGCCTGGACTAAGGCAGCTGCTTCCGCCTTTCGCGATCTTAAGGAGCTTATGACCCAAGCACCTGTGCTTAGATTGCCGGATTTTTCTAAGGTGTTTGAGGTAGCTTGTGATGCCTCTGGTGTTGGCATAGGGGGTACTGAGCCAGGAGAGTCACCCCGTCGCTTTCTTCAGTGAGAAGTTAAGCGATGCCAAATTAAAGTATTCCACCTACGACAAGAATTCTATGCGGTAGTCCAGGCCCTGAGGTACTGGAGGCACTACCTTCTTCCTCACGAGTTCGTGCTGTTTTCGGACCACGAGGCTCTGCGATTTCTCCACGCCCAAAAGAAACTTAACCACGGCATAGTCGTTGGGTGGAGTATCTTCAGGCCTACACATTTGTCCTCAAACATAAGGCTGGGGTGGAGAATCGAGTGGCTGATGCGCTGAGTCGTCGCGCCTCTTTGCTGGTAGTCGTCTCTTCGGAAGTCACGGGATTTGAGAGATTACGAGATGACTACCCTAGCTGCCCGGATTTCGGTCCCATCCTCTCTTCCCTCCAATCTGGCCCCTCCCAGTTATATAATGACTTCGTCCTTAGGACGGGTATCTTTTTCGGGAACATAAGCTTTGCATTCCCGTACCTCTGTGCGCGATTTTCTTGTTTGGGAAGTGCATGCTGGAGGTTTGGCTGGACACTTCGGTCGCAATAAGACCATTGAGCTAGTGGAGTACCGGTTCTATTGGCCTAGTTTAAACGTGATGTGGCCCGAATTGTGGCCCAATGTCGCACATGTGCTTTGGCCAAGCAGCGAAAGCAGAACACCGGTCTCTATACTCCTCTACCTGTGCCCGACCGTCCGTGGCAGGACGTGAGTATGGATTTTGTCTTGGGATTGCCACGCACGGTCCGTCGGCATGACTCCGTCATGGTGGTGGTGGACAGGTTCTCCAAAATGGCCCATTTCATTCCTTGTGCCAAGACCTCCGATGCTTCTAAAGTGGCCCGTCTTTTCCTCTCTGAGGTCGTGCGCCTCCGCGGGCTTCCCAAATCCATCGTGTCGGACAGGGATGTGCGATTTGTTAGCTATTTTTGGAAGACCCTGTGGCACTCTTGGGCACTAAGCTCAAATTTTCTACCGCCTACCACCCCCAGACAGATGGCCAAACGGAAGTGGTTAACAGGAGTCTAGGGGACTTGTTACGTTGCCTAGTGGTGAGAATGCTCGGAATTGGGATCTAATCTTACCTCAAGCTGAATTTGCCTACAATAACTCGGTCAACAGGTCCACTGGCATGAGTCCTTTCGAGATAGTCACAGGATATAGGCCTAGGAGTCCGTCGATCTAGTTCCCATGTCTCACCAGGTCCGAGTCTCTGAGTCTGCACAGTCGTAGCTGAGCACATTAGAGGTCTGCACGATAGTATTCGTCACCACATTGAGATCAGCAATGAAAATTATCGAGCAGCAGCAAATTTACATCGTCGTTTCCACGATTTCCATGAGGGTGATTACGTTATGATCAGGGTCAGACCTGAACGGTTTCCCTCAGGGACCGTGAAGAAACTACAATCTCGGGGAGCGGGACCCTTTAAAGTTCTAAAACGAATTGGATCCAACGCTTACGTCATTGATCTACCACCAGATTATGGTATGAGTTCCACTTTTAATGTTTCAGATCTGGTAGCTTATAGAGATCCCGCAGTGATTCCCAGTGATCCTTCGAGCCTTCAACCCCTTGTGAGCGATCCCACCCCAGAGTGTCCACCTCCAGCCTTGACTCCTACACGGCGTGAGCAGATTGACCAAATACTTGATGAGCAGGTAGTCACCACTCAGAGCGGAGACTGTCAGCGCTACCTGGTTCGCTGGAAGGGTCGACCTTCCACTGATGATGCGTGGATCACCCGCTCGGAGCTACAGCAGATTGACCCTGACCTTTTGGAGCGTCACCAGAGCCGTCAGGACCCTTACTCGACGGGGTCGAGTTCTTCTCAGGCGGGGGTATTGGTGGGGACACCCGAGCTCTGGACGGGCCGACAGAGTGCAGGTCTACCGCAGGCGGAGGCGACGGGCAGCGACGACAGCTTCTATTTGGCTTGGCGATTGGCCGTCGGGCCACTAGTTTAGTCCTTTATGAGTTTGAGCTATAGAGATGTAATAAGGCCCATTGAGGCCCATTGAGCTTTTTATTTTTTCATGTATTTTCGGGTCCGATTTTGGACCTATTTTTAGGCTTGGGTTATTTTGGTCTTTGGGTGTTTAGTGAGGACCATTAGGGTTCCATCACTATTAATATTGTGTAACTCCTGTTTTGGTGGTTAATGAAGATTTGAAGATTGCTTTGGCTGCCGCCTAGGTGTCTTCTCCCAGCGGGGTGGATTCCCCAGGGTGGAATCCCCAACCGTCTTCTTCCTCCTGCGCCATCTCTCTCTACCTCTCTGTTCGTTGGTTTCTCCCTCCCCCACGCCACTGTCCCGCATCAGATTGTAGTGAAACCTTGTAATCTTTTGCCTCACATCCACCACCATTTTGACGGCTTGTAGTGTCCCAATCTCTTTCAGCATCAAATCATCACAGTGGGCAGCAATGGGGTCCAGAAAAGATGAGGAAATCTTCATCAACTCCTCCCCTACTTTTTTGTAGGCAGATCCTATCCGTCACCACCTACACAATGTATTGCTCACAATCTCCTCAACAACATCCGCATCAAAACAAAATGTATTCGTAGTTGTGTACTCTCTGATGTGTCAACAGATTTGTGATAGAAGACTTGTCTATACACAATACACGAGGAAATGATGAGGTGCTCCTGGTGGTGCCCGACAACCATCACACATCAATGTGACACTATACTTCTCCATTTCTTTTAAAACTGTCAATATAGGACTTGATCTCATTAACTTCTTCCTGAAATATCTCCCAGCCAAGTCCCTAGCCGTAGGAGACTACACATGAGCCCTGCACGTTGAACCTCCTGTATAACAGTTTTGTAATAAGGACTATCGCTGCTTGATGGTAACCCTGCATAGTGCCACCACTTTGCAAACTGCTCGACCCACCTTGTATTTTCTGCCCCTGTGGTAGTATGCATCCTCAATCTACGTCTGCTTACCAGCTCCCTATGATACACATAAGGGTCCACCTCCTCTATTTGCACACCTGTGGTCTCTTATTTTGCCTTCCTTGTTCTTGTGTGGGAGGGAGCGGGTGAAATAATCCCCCACATTAGAAAATCGACGGGACTGACTTCCGCCGGCACCCCCTACCCCTGAGCCACTGCCACTGCCACTGCCAACCTCATGCTGAGCTCCCTGAAAACTGACTCTGTAGGTTGCCCTTTGGTCAGCGTCCCAAGCCTCAACCCTGCTCTGTGCTCTAGCTCGCCTTTCCTACACATCAGGATCAGACACATATTCTACGTACATTTCTACTTCATCCTCAATATCTTCATCTCGTTCCCTTCTTGATATGATCCTCTCCTACATCTCCTTATCCGCCCTTTCTTGCAGTCTACGCTCGACCTGTTTAAGGTGTTCAATCATAAGTTTTTTTAACTTCATTGGCACCATTTTACAACCCTGCACGTCATGGTAGCTTGCTAGTCGGCCACCTACAAGGTGCTTCTTCAACTGGGAGACGCCACCTCCTGTCTCGTAAAGGTACAATAATTGCACTTGAAGTTGTGTCTACTGCCCAACATGGTTGCCATGCTGCCACCCAATATCATCACTAGAGCCTTCTTCGGTGCCATCTGGAGGGCAAATACAAATTAAATATATTAACACTAAATTATCCAAATTTCAGAATTCGAACACTAAAGAAAATGTTCTTATATGATAATTTTTTCCATGGACATGATCATACACCTCCATTCACCCTCTGTAGAGAGTTTGTAAAATTTCAAGTTTTATTTTTTTTTGAATTTTAAAATATTTATTAATCATGCGAGAACATAAATTAATTTTAGCTCCAATCATAGGAATCACTTCTAACCATGATTTAGAAGTATACATAATATTGCTATCCAAATTTGGTTCTTTAAATTTTTTTTTTATAGTTTATTCAGAAATTTAAATTTAGGGAAAATCTTCAATCTACATGAAAAATTTGTAGATCTTGATAAAATGGTTGCAAGTGTACACCAATCATTTGCAACATTTCCCATGAACATCTAAGTCAACACCAAGAAAAATAAAAAAATAAGAGGAATATGGTGGCTTACCTTCAAACCCCTGTAGAAACTCCAAAAACTTGAAGAACAAAACTTGAATGCCTCCAAATCCACGTCAAATGGCTTCAAACTCACGTAGGAACCCTCCCTAAGTGTTTTGGCATGGAGATCTAGGGTTTTTTTCAGAGAAAGAGTGAAAACAAGGGGGAGAAAGAGGGTTTTGGCCTGCTGTGCTGCGAATCGAGACTGTACAGTCCCTTTCGTAGCGCATCGACCGACACCCTTAAGGGCGTCGGGCGAATTGCGCCCGATTCGCACAGTGTTGAATCGGATCGGGCGAATCGAGTCCGATTCGCTTGAATGATCAGATTCGGGCGAATCGATCTGAATCGCGCATCAGGTTTCCTGTGATTCGCATCGATTTGCCCGAATCGGGCCGATTCACTCCGATGCGCCAAACCATGCTTGTGGCCCGCAGTCGGCCATCCTTCTAACCACTGGCCTTCTAGAAATGCTAGATCACTCATAGAATAACCATGGTAAGAGTAAGATTACCAATTGGATCCTCATCTTTTATCAATCTCACATGTTCATAGATGGCAAAATCGGATCGGGGTGCTAGATCGGACCTAGCCGACCCCGTTTGAGTCGGGTCGAATCCCAGGATCTGCCCGATTCCATGGGAATCTGGCCGATCAAGGATCGACCAGGTAAAAAATGAAGACAAATTCAGAGAAAATTCTTTATAAAACATATAATATTGCACATTTTTGGTAAATCCATAGTGTTATATTTGTAGTTTCATTTACTTAAGATATTACATGTAAATAAGGAAGTACCCCTATTTGAATCCAATAAAAATATCAGCTCTCTCTTACAAATAAAAAAGTCAACTCTCATATTCAAGAAGAAATCACGATTTCGGTGGTTCCATCAAAATAGTGACTTTCTAATCTTCATAATTTGATATATCTAAAAATTGCATATTCAATAAACCCAATAGATACTAAAAATCAAAGGTCGGTAAAAAAAGTCAACGATATATGACTTCTCCATGGAAGTCACTCTCTACTGACAACATAAGTTTGTTTGAGACCTCTCAGGATTGATCAAACCTATGCTATCATCACTAAACTCACGAGAATTTTCATCAAACAGACTAAGTGCTGTTAGTAGGAGAGTGACTCCCTTGGAGAAGTTATATGCACGTTTGATTTTTTTTTTATCGGATTTAAATTTTTAATATTCTATTCGGTTTATTTGAATTATGAAATTTTTAGATATGTCAAATTATGAAAGATTAGAAAATTGTTATTTTGATGGAGCTACCGAAATCACGATTTTATTCTTAGATGAGAGAGTTGACTTTTTATTTGTAAGAGAGATGATTTTTCTGATATTTTTATTATATTCAAATGGGTGGTACTTCTTTGTTTACATGTAATATCTTAAGTAAATGAAACTACAAACAAATGATGTTCAGTTAAATAAGGTAAGTGGAGGGGATCGGACGTAATTAAGGTAAGCTGAGGGAATCGGACTACATCAGATGGAATCGAGGTGTATCGTGTGGAATCGGACTGGATCGGCCCGATTTTGCTTGATCCACCCCAATTCCACCTTACATCATGGGTGTGTCGTTGTTCCTTCCCCCGGCCGATTCCGACCCGAATCGGCCGACTTTGCCATCCATGCACATGTTGGCCATCCCCCCCTGAGCCAGGAATGTAATTAAGCCACATGCTTTATGCCTAATTGCCTATCTTGTTACCCTTGCATTTGATCTTCTGTGTACTTGTCCTCAGGTTCAACTGTACGTGCACACAAGTAGGGCCTCACTTATTGTTATCTCAGGTCAGTCCGCCTATAGACAGGGGCTTGGCCCCAAACTGTAGAAGGGCTCCCTGCTATCCTGACCATGACCCAACTTTCAAAAAAGTCCCCTGCCTGAGGGGCCTGAAGCAACAAAGAGGAGAAGATGCTACTGATGTATGGTGTCACCTCACCACCAAGGAGTGATATCACACAGTAAATCTGCAGATGGATGTAGATAGCTCTATGTAACTCCATATATAGTAATTGAAAGTGTATAATTAATGCTGTAGTCACTATTGCCATTTACATAAAGATTCAGCATGATATTAGGAGTTATATCTGCTGTTTAAATTTTGATTGTGTAATTAGATGACTAGTCTCTGCCCCACATTTAAGCTGATTTCCATGTGGTCCCGAATTGACCCTCCCTTTGTCTGTCACTGATGGACTGGCAAAATAAGTGCACCTAACATTTAAACCTATGTCAGTATGCTTTCTAGCCATTCTTTGCTCTTGATGCAAGTATTTTATGCTGTAAACTGCAATTGTTGACAGTATCTCTGATTTATGTATGATTAGGTTCTGTAGTAGTGGATGGATTGATGGAAGTTCTTTGGGGGATCTTGGACTTGGAGCGACCAGATACACAGACTATAAACAACATTGTCATACCCTCTGTAGAACTGATATATAGTTATGCTGAATGCCTTGCCGTACAAGGCTGCACTCCTTCTGGATGCTCAGTTGCAGCTGCTGTCACATTACTCAAGAAGCTACTCTTTGCACCTTATGAGGCAGTTCAAACTGCCAGCAGGTTGTCACATGTCATTGTGTTTTGCATATAATTGTCCTTTGAATTTGTGGTTTCTGACTTTCTGTACTTTCTGGTCCTTCCTCTTCAGCTTGGCTATATCATCAAGGTTGCTTCAGGTTCCATTTCCAAAACAGACAATGTTAGCTGCAGATGATGCTGGTGAGAATCCTGGAATGGGAAATATGCCTTCTGATATGACCGCTGGAACTGGTGGAAATTCACATGTCATGATCGAAGAAGATTCTAATACGTCTTCAGTTCAATATTGCTGTGATGGATGCTCTAAAGTTCCTATACTTAGGCGTCGATGGCATTGTAATGTTTGTCCAGACTTTGACTTATGTGAAACATGCTATGAAGTGATGGATGCAGACCAGCTCCCACCCCCACATTCCAAGGATCACCCCATGTCAGCAATTCCTATTGAAATTGATTCAGTTGGAGGTGAAGGCCGTGGAATCCAGTTCACAATGGATGAACTTAATGATGCTAGCTTAATGCAGGTCACAGCTGACATCAACATGCAAAACTCTCCCGCATCAATTCACATATTGGAGTCTCATGAATCTGGGGAATTTTCCACTGCAATGAATCAGAGGATTGTTTCAATTTCTGCCTCAAAGCGAGCTGTGAATTCACTGCTTCTCCAACAACTGATTGTGGAGCTTAAAGGATGGATGGAGACAACTTCTGGGTTCAGAGGTATCCCTGTTATGCAGTTGTTTTATCGATTATTCTCTGAAGTTAGTGCATCATTTATGGATAGCTCAAAACCTGAAAACTTGGATCTAGAAAAAATTGTCAAATGGTTTCTAGATGAAATCAATTTAAACCATCCTTTCTCAGCCAAAACACGTACAAGTTTTGGGGAAGTTGCTATACTCGTATTCATGTTCTTCACCTTAATGCTTCGAAACTGGCATCAGCCAGGTAGTGAGAGTTCTCAATTGAAATCAGTGCCAGTTGTTGAGACACAAGATAAAGGTTCCTCTCACATTCCATTGAGCAATTCAATTGTGTCATCCTCCAATGATGATCAGGAAAAAAATGAGTTTGCTTCTCAGCTTGCCCATGCCTGTTCTTCCGTAAGGCAACAAGCTTTTGTGAACTATTTGATGGACATTTTACAGCAACTTGTCCAGCTGTTTAAATCTTCGCATGTGAATGTTGAAAGCAGTCATGGGTTGTCTCCTGGTTCAGGATGTGGTTCTCTTTTGACCATCAAAAAGGAGCTTCCAGCTGGAAACTTCTCTCCTTTCTTTTCTGATTCTTATGCAAAAGCTCACAGAACAGATTTATTTGTGGATTACCACAGGCTTTTATTAGAAAACACTTTCCGCTTAGTATATAGTCTCATTCGACCTGAGAAGCATGACAAGTGCTTGGTGAAGGAGAAGGCATACAGAAGCTCTGCTGGGAAGGAGTTGAAACTTGATGGATACCAGGATGTTCTATGCAGTTATATTTGCAATCCACACACAACATTTGTTCGTAGATATGCCAGAAGACTTCTTTTGCATGTGTGTGGGAGCAAAACTCAGTACTACAATGTGAGAGATTCTTGGCAGTTCTCGAATGAAGTGAGAAAACTTTACAAACTTGTGAATAAGTCTGGTGGTTTCCAGGTTCCTGTGCCATATGAGAGAAGTGTTAAACTTGTCAAGTGCTTGTCTGCTATGTCTGAAGTAGCAGGATCAAGACCTCGGAATTGGCAAAAATACTGCATTAAGCATGGGGATGTTCTCTACTTCTTGATGGATGGAATCTTCCATTTTAGCGAAGAATCTATTATCCAGACTCTTAAGCTTTTGAGTTTGGCCTTCTATACTGGCAAGGATATCAGTCCCTCAATGCTAAAGACAGAAAGTGGAGATGGAGTAAGCTCTAACAAATCTGGGAGCCAGTCCTCGGATTCAAAGAAGAAAAGGAAGGTGGAGGAAGGAAATGAAACTGTTTCAGAAAAATCTTTCCTGGACATGGAACAGGCTGTTGGTATCTTCTGTGTTAAAGAAGGTTCTGTCCTGCGGCATTTTATTGATTCCTTTTTGTTGGAATGGAATTCAACAAGTCTGCGTGCTGAAGCAAAAAGTGTTCTTCATGGTGTCTGGCATCATGGGAAAAAGTCATTCAAGGAAACCTTGCTTACTGCTCTCTTGCAGAAGGTGAAAAATTTACCTATGTATGGCCAGAACATTGTGGAGTACACTGAACTGCTGACTTCACTGTTGGGGAAAGTGCCTGATGTTAATGGAAAGCAACATGAGATGGAACTCATTAATCAAAGCCTGACCCCTGATGTAGTAAACAACATATTTGAGACTCTTCATTCTCAGAATGAGCTTTTGGCCAATCATCCTAATTCGCGTATATACAGCACTCTGAGTGGTTTGGTGGAGTTTGATGGCTATTATCTTGAAAGTGAGCCATGTGTTGCATGTAGCTGTCCCGAAGTGCCTTACAGCAGGATGAAGCTTGAGAGTTTGAAATCTGAGACAAAATTTACTGACAATCGCATAATAGTGAAATGCACTGGAAGCTACACCATCCAGACTGTGACCATGAATGTTCATGATGCTCGCAAATCCAGGTCAGTAAAAGTTCTGAACTTGTATTACAATAATACACCTGTAGCTGACCTGTCAGAATTGAAGAACAACTGGTCTCTGTGGAAACGTGCTAAGAGTTGTCATCTTGCATTCAACCAGACAGAACTAAAAGTAGAGTTTCCTATTCCAATCACTGCCTGCAATTTCATGATTGAGCTTGACTCTTTCTATGAAAGTCTTCAGGCTTCCTCTCTTGAGTCCTTGCAGTGTCCTCGTTGCAGCAGGTCTGTGACCGATAAACATGGCATCTGCAGCAACTGCCATGAAAATGCATATCAATGTAGACAGTGCCGCAATATAAATTATGAAAATCTGGATTCTTTTCTTTGCAACGAGTGTGGATACAGCAAGTATGGTCGTTTTGAGTTTAATTTTATGGCAAAACCTAGTTTTGCATTTGATAACATTGAAAACGATGAAGAAATGAAGAAAGTACTGGCAGCTATAGAATCAGAATCAGAAAATGCTCACAGGCGATACCAGCAGCTTCTTGGTTTCAAGAAACCTTTGCTTAAGCTTGTATCAAGCATTGGTGAACATGAAATTGATTCGCAGCAGAAGGATACAGTGCAACAGATGATGGTTTCTCTACCTGGTCCATCTTGTAAGATTAACAGGAAAATTGCTCTTCTTGGTGTATTGTATGGTGAGAAATGTAAAGGTGCTTTTGATTCTGTCAGCAAAAGTGTACAGACACTACAAGGGCTTCGTCGGGTGCTGATGACTTACCTGAACCAGAAAAGTTCTGATAAGATAGTGCCTTATTCTAGATTGGCAGTGTCAAGGTCGCCAAATAATTGCTATGGTTGTGCAGCTACTTTTGTCACACAGTGCATGGAGTTGTTACAGTTTCTCTCAAAGAACTCTAACTGCAGAAAACAACTTGTTTCATTGGGTGTCTTGTCAGAGTTGTTTGAGAACAACATACATCAGGGTCCTAAGACAGCTCGGACTCAAGCAAGAGCTGTTCTATGTGCTTTCTCTGAGGGTGATGCAAATGCTGTGGCAGAGTTGGATAATCTTATCAGAAAAAGGTCATGTATTGTCTTGAACATCATCGCTCCATGGACATTGCACAGGCAACACGTGAAGAGTTACTCTTACTGTCAGAGACCTGTGCTTTGGTTGATGAGTTTTGGGAAGCAAGGTTGCGGGTTGCTTTTAAGTTGTTGTTTTCTTCTATTAAGCTTGGTGCTAAGCATCCTGCAATTTCAGAGCATGTTATTCTTCCTTGCCTGAGGATCATATCTCATGCATGTACACCTCCAAAAACTGACAGTTTGGAAAAGGATCAAGAAGCAGGGAAATCCACTTCTAACCTGCAATTGAAGAATGACCAGCCTAATTCATCTGCATCTTTAAGTAAGATGTCACCTGATCTGTCAGAGAAAAATTGGGATGGCCGTAAGGGTCAGGATATCCCACTATTAAGCTATTCTGAGTGGGAGAGGGGAGCTTCATATCTTGACTTTGTGAGGAGGCAGTACAGGATTTCGCAGGCAGTTAAAGCCTCTAAAAGATCTCGTCAGGAACCACACAGGAGGGATTTCCTGGCACTCAAGTATGCTCTGAGATGGAAACGCATTGCATGTAGAAGAATGGGAAAAGGTGATTTTTCATCATTTGAGCTTGGATCCTGGATATCAGTGTTGATTCTGAGTGCATGTTCACAATCTATAAGGTTGGAGGTGTGCACTCTCATTACTTTGCTCTGCCCACAGAATTCATCTCGTCAGTTTCAATTGTTGAATTTGCTCATGACACTGCTCCCAGCGAGCTTATCTGTTGGTGACAGTGCAGCAGAATATTTTGAACTGTTCTTCAAAATGATAGATTCTGAGTCTGCACAGCTGTTCCTGACTGCCAAGGGATGTTTGACTACCATTTGCAGATTAATATCACAGGAGGTGGGCAGTGTTGAATCACAAGAGAGAAGTTTGAACATTGACATATCCCAAGGGTTTATCCTGCATAAGTTAGTTGAGCTGCTCAGCAAGTTTCTTGAGGTCCCCAACATACGTGTCAGGTATAAATGCTTCTTTGTCTTTATGACATGGATTTTGTCTTTTAATATTCTGTCTCACAAGATTTGAATGGTGTTAGATTCATGCGTGATGAGTTGATATCCAAAGTTCTTGAGGCCCTTCTTGTCATTCGAGGCCTGATTGTTCAGAAGACAAAGTTAATAAGTGATTGCAACAGGCTTTTGAAAGACCTCCTCGACAGTCTTCTGCTTGAGAGCTCTGAAAATAAAAGGCAGTTCATCCGTGCTTGTATATGTGGCCTGCAAACCCATGCTAAGGAGCGTAAGGGTCGAACATCTCTGGTATGTTTTGATTTATCTTTTGATTTTCTTGTATTTGCTTATATTACGTGTGTTTTCTTTCTTTCTGGTAAAGTATAACCTTTGTTTAATATTCTATTTGGTTGCATCCACTTTTAGCATATTTGTATGTGCATCACTTTTTAACTGTTTATAGTCAAAGTGACTACTTTCTTATTAGAAAGGTCGAAAGAGTTGTGTAAAGATTGTAAAGTTATCCATGGAGAAAATTTAGCCCCCCAACATTGGTTGCTAGTAATGAATGTCCTTATCCCAAAATTCAAAAGAAAAACCATCATAAATATATGCTCTAAGATTAAGTGGTGGAATTTGAAAAGTAAAAATTTGAAAACATTTGAAAATCATCTAGTAAAAGAAAACATTTGGAATTTAGAATAAGAAATTAATGTAATGTGGAATAATGTTATAAATTGTATAAAGAATGTAGCAAAACGACTCCTTGGTGAATCTAAAGGTAAAAAGAATGTAGAAAGAGAGACTTGGTGGTGGAGTGGGGAAATCCAAAATACCATTAGAGCAAAAAGAGAATGCTTTAAAGCTTGGCAAACTAACAAAATAATCATACCTTGCAGGCTTGTAAAATAGCTAAAAAGAGGCTAAGAAAATAGTTAGGGAAGCTACATCCATGGTGTTTGAAGAATTGTATAATAACTTGGGAACCTGAGAGGGTGAAAAGGACATATTTAAACTTGCTAAATTAAGAGAGTGGAAAAGTAGAGGTCTAGATCATGTTCATTGCATTAGGGGTGAAGATCAAGGGTTTTAGTTAAGGACTTTGAGGTTAAAGAGAGATGGTATAGCTATTTTCAGAAATTACTTATTAAAGATTGTTTCAAGGATGTCTTTTTGGAAGGGGACCAAGAGTCAACAAAATTGGATAAATATCAATATTTCAAGCGTATTAAGATGTCAGAAGTTGGTGATACTTTAAGAAAAATGAAAGTGCGCAAGATCTTAGGACTAGACGACATACCTATTGAAGTATGGAAAGGCCTAGGAGACATTGTTGTTAAGTGGGTACTAAATTTTTCAATAAAATTTTGAAGGAACGGAAGCTGTCAGAAGAATGGAGAAAAAGTGTTGTGGTTTCTTTCTATAAAACATAGGGGATATTTAAAGATGCAATAATTATTGTGGTATTTAGCTTATGAGTCATATTATGAAACTTGAGGAAGGGTAATCGAAAAACATATTCGATGTATGACTATTGTATCAAAAAATCAATTTAGTTTTATATTGGGTAGATCTACTACAAAAGTTATTTTCTTATTAAGGCAGTTAATGGAGAAGTATAGAGAGATGAGAAAAGATTTATATATGATTTTTCTTGATTTGGAGGAGGCATATGATTGAGTGCCTAGAGAATTGATTTGGTGGACATTAAGAAAGAGAGAGTCTCTCAAGAATATGTTGACTTGGTTTAGGATATGTACGAAGGTGCTACTATGAGTGTGAGAACTATTACTAGATAGACTTGTGAACTTCCGATCACTATAGGTTTGCATCAAGATTCTGCACTAAGTTCATATCTTTTTGCTTTGGTTATAGATGAAGTAACAAAATAATTACTTTATGATATCCCTTGGTGTATATTATTTGCAGATGATATTATCTTAATTGATGAGATTATTAATGGTTTAAATACTAAGTTAGAAAGTTGGAGGCATGTCTTAGAGTCTAAATGTTTTAAAATCAGTAGGAGCAAGTCAGAGTTTATGCATTGTAATTATAGTGGGGAGATTTATGATAATGTTGCACATAGGTCTAAGGTAGGCTGGTTAAAATGGAGAAGTGCATCATGAGTTTTGTGATCGTCATATACCTTTGAAACCTAAAGGGAAGTTTTATAGAACGGTTGTGAGGTTTGCTTGTTATATGGTACCGAGTGTTGGGCAATACAAAAGGAACACATTAACAAAATGTGTGTAGCATAGATGAGGATGTTGAGATGGATGTGTGGTAAGACTAAGAAAGATATGATTAGGATTGAACGCTTCCGTGAAGGCTTGGAGATAGCTCCAATTGGTAGTACTATGAGAGAAAATAGACTCAAGTGATTTGAACACGTGCAACTTGCCTTAACTCGGCGTTGGTTGGAAGATGTGACAAAATCTTAGTGGATGCTAGTAAAAGAACTCGGGGAAGGCCTAAAATGAGATGACACGATATTATTTGGAAGGACATTGGTTTCTTGGGTTTAAACACGAATGCAGTTCTTGATAGAAATTGTTGGCAGAATAGGATTCATGTAGCCCCAACTCCAAATAATGGGATAAGGCGATGATGATGTTGATGATGAGAGTAGTTCTCAGATGTTTTTCCCTTACAATCTTAGATGTTGGTTTTGATGGTGGGGGTGGAGGGTATCTTGGTGTAAAATAATGTAAAAACTGAGCATTGAAAGAGGACACATTGTCTCTGAGATCACAAATTGTCATGCATGCCTTTCTTATTTTCATGCATCCGAGGCAATTAATTGAATTAACGCTCTTTTTGTTGCAGTTTATATTGGAGCTGCTTTGCAATGTGATATGTCCTTCAAAGCCAGAGCCTGTGTATCTTCTGAACCTTAACAAGGCACACACTCAGGAGGAATTTATCAGGGGTTCTATGACAAAGAATCCATATTCCAGTGCTGAGATTGGTTCATTGATGAGAGATGTGAAAAATAAAATTTGCCATCAGTTGGACCTTCTGGGACTTCTAGAAGATGACTATGGTATGGAATTACTTGTAGCTGGCAATATAATTTCTCTTGATCTGAGCATCTCCCAAGTTTATGAACAAGTGTGGAAGAAGTCATATACTCAGTCACAGAATGCTGTGTCTAACTCAGCATTACTATCTTCTGTTGGGTTCACATCAAGTAGCGAGTGCCCGCCTATGACAGTAACATACAGGCTTCAAGTACGTTTCTGGACTTGCTCATTATGGGCACTTCAACTAATATGTGCCATGGTTCCACATGATCACGACTGACTGTTTCCTTATTATTATTTTTTAAATTATTTTTTCTATTGATATTGTTTCTTGATTCCTATTTCCCAAAGAAGTGCTGCTAAGGTATTTACCAGGTCTTCTGGTTTCCTGATGAGTCCCCCCACCCCCCCCCCCCCCCCCCCCAAAAAAAAAAAAAAGGTGGGGGTGGGGGGGTATTTAGCATCATGGAGAGTGAGGAAGAGTCGGTCACCCCTATCTCTCAAATGAAACCACGAAGATAATACTGATCAGTCTTTAGAATCCCTTGTGTTGCAATTAATTTATCCAAGTTGCAAGGGCCCTGAATGTGCTCAAATGTGAATGACAGGTCAGATCATTCTTCCTTAGAAATGGGGTGGGAATTCGAGGGAGGATTTGTGAATGAAGTATAGTTCTTGTTTCTAGGAATTTATGTGCGTTACAAAAGCAGACTGGCTGGCCCTGTTCCCCCCCCCCCCCCCCCCAAGTTAATTAGTAGCTTAATACAATGTGCCCTTGATGGGTGTACCAGTGTGTTCTTCAAATTACAGTACATTCTACATTATGCTTTGTTTTCTTTCCATGTCCTTATGTTAAATTGCACCATATTTTATATGCATCTTCCCCTTGTTTGCTTGATGCATATCATGGTTCACATGTACTTTTCACGTGATATATACCTGCATGAATTTGCTTCCATACCTCAGTTATGTCTGTTGGGTAGTTGTACACTGGACATAAGGTTTGTCTCTTTGGAGACAGTTGAACAACATGGCCCCTTTGCGCCAGGACGACATTTATACTGAGACATTGCTAAGTTCACTATTTGGTCATTTGCAGAGAACGGAATTAGGAAACTGAAGAAAGAGTTTTCTGTTCCAGCAACTGCAATCTGAAAATGTATCCAGTCTAAATATTGGTTTTTCTCTATTTCAGTGATTGGGTCAGGGATTCACATGTATTGAGCATGGTTTGCCGGATCGGATCGAATCGGTCCGATTCGGCCGAATCGGATCGAATCAGGAGAAACCCGATTCGCCCCGATTCCCATCCGATTTTCATGCGAAACGGTCCGATTCTGGCGAATCGTGGCGGATCAGGAAAAATCCGATTCGCCCCGATTCCCCGATGCGGCAAACCTTGGTATTGAGAACTGAGAAGATTGTATTTACAGAAGAAAGCTGTTCTGTAAGGGCCTTTTGGGATTTAGCATACTTATTGGATCTGTCTCTAAATCTTGGTGGAGACTTTTCCATTTTTCCTTTCTTTTTTGTATTAATACCATGGATTTGCATGGCGAATCGGATCGGCCCGATTCGGTCGAATCGGATCGGATCAGGGAGATACGATCCATGATTTGGCTGATTCGGTCCGATTCGCATGGGTACATACATACATACCCTTTCTCCCCTTTCTTCTTCATATTTATGTACCTTAATATCATTTAAGTAAATGTTAGCTTAAGATATTACATGTAAATAAGGAAGTACCCCCTATTTGAATCCAATAAAATATCAAAAAAATCATCTCTTACCAATAAAAAGTCAACTCTCCCATCGAAGAAGAAAATCATGATTTCGGTGATTTTAGCGAATGCTAACTTTCTAATCTCTCATATTTTAGTCTATCTAAAAATTTGATAATTCAAATAAACCACATAGGAGCCAAGTAGGAGAGTGGCTCCCTTGGAGAAGTCACATGCACATTTGATTTTTTTTACCGAATTTGGATTTTTAGTGTTCCATGTGGTTTATTTGAATTATTAAATTTTTAGATAGGCTAAATTATGAGAGATTAGAAAGTTAGCATTTTGCTAAAATCACCGAAATCATGATTTTCTTCTTCGATGGGAGAGTTGACTTTTTATTGATAAGAGATGATTTTTTTGATATTTTGATTGGATTCAAATGGGGGTACTTCCTTATTTACAAGTAAATAATATTCAGGTAAATAAGTATGAAGAAGAAACCGTGTTTCCCATGGGTAATATACACATATCTATATATACATATTTATATATATATATATATATATATATATATATATATATATATATATATATAATCCTATGCGAATCAGATCGGTCCGATTCCATATGAATCGGACCGAATCAAGGCGAACCCCATTCGGTGCGAATCGCCGCTCCAGCAAACCATGATTAATACTATGTATGTTCACTCTTTCCCATGAACTGTGGCCCCTTGGTTACCTCCCAAAAGAGAAAAAAAAAAGTGCCCATCTAAAATGGGGAAACGGAAGGCAACTTTTCACCCACCTACTCATGCCTCAGACACTGCTTCAGTTCAGCATGGCATCTGGTACTATGTCACTGTGTTATAACTTGGAACAGTGAGCTCTATAGTCACATTTCTCCATCATCTTTTGGATCCATAGTTATTTTGACATTCTGTATGTCCTCTCTCTTTTCTCATTCAAGAACATTCTGAGCACCTGAGCATTCTTGTCACTATCTTTGGTTTTGATATTTCATCGTCGTCTTCTGACTATTCATGAGCTGTCAGTTCCCCCGAACGGCTGAACCTTCCTCTGGTTCTTTTGTCTGCTCTTACTTCTTCTGAGAACTTTTCACCTTCGTCAAAAAGTGTCAATGGCATCTCCAAACAAAAATTAACCCTTTGTCTACCTTTTCCCTCCCTTTTTGAGCTTTGTGTTCATTCCATCTCTCATTCTTGCTCTTTTGAGCAACTTATAGGCTTCAATTTGAGATTCTTGTTTCTTTGTTTGTTCAGTTGCTAAAGGCTTCCTTTGTTTTTTCATGATTGTTTTTATGCACTGCCCTTCACCATTTCCAAACTTGTGGTGTGGCCGTGTGGGTAGCATGAATCCATTCCAGAATTGCCCTGGACTGCATTATGCATCATATCTGGTGGATGTGTTGTCAGATTTCCATGTAAACCATTGCCTTTTAGGATCTTTAATATACACTTATTTTCCAGGGTCTAGATGGCGAAGCTACTGAGCCAATGATAAAGGAATTGGAAGAAGATAGGGAAGAATCTCAGGATCCTGAAATAGAATTTGCAATAGCAGGTGCTGTCCGTGAATGCGGGGGGCTAGAGATTATTTTGAGCATGCTTCAGGTATGTGGACCTTCTTTATGAATCTAAGATGTATGTTTCATGTTTATTCTTACTACACACTGGCTAAACATCTTTTCCATGTGCCTTACATTATTGTAGTCCTTAGATTTTGTTTTTAGGTCGGCTTACCTAGTTTTTGCCATTTCTTGTGTATCCTTTGCATGGGCTAATTACTCTGGGATATGACAGGATCTTTTAAACTTTTTTTTTCCTGTTTCAAAGGATGCTTTTCTTCTTTGCATCTTTCCAGATTCACACTTCAGGCTTTAATGATCCCTGGTCTTAAGATTTATATTTGAGTGGAATATTTTTCCTGGATTCTTAAATTGGATGTTGGCATATTGCTGAGTCGTTTTAATTTTATACCTTTTAACAGTGCCTGCGCGATGATGAGCTGAAATCTAACCAGGAAGAGCTAGGTTCAGTGCTTAATCTTCTTTTGTACTGCTGCAAAATACGAGAGAATCGACGAGCCTTGTTACAACTTGGGGCATTGGGACTGCTACTTGAAACAGCAAGGCGTGCATTTTCAGTGGATGCAATGGAGCCTGCTGAAGGCATCCTTCTGATTGTTGAGAGCCTGACATGGAAGCTAATGAAAGTGATATAGGCATCACTCAGAGTGTGCTTACAGTCAGTAATGAAGAAACTGGAGCTGGAGACCAGGCCAAGAAAATAGTTCTTATGTTCCTAGAGAGACTGTGCCATCCTTCCGGTATGAAGAAATCCAATAAACAACAGCGAAACAATGAGATGGTAGCTAGAATCTTGCCTTACTTAACTTATGGAGAACCAGCAGCAATGGAAGCACTTATCCTGCACTTTGATCCTTATTTACAAGACTGGGGCGAATTTGACCATCTACAGAAGATGCACCAGGAAAATCTTAAAGATGAGAACATGGCCCAACAAGCAGCCAAGCAGAGGAGTTCTGTGGAAAACTTTGTGAGGGTGTCAGAGTCCCTTAAAACTACTTCTTGTGGTGAGAGGCTGAAGGACATCATTTTAGAGAAGGGGATTACTGAAGTTGCTGTTAGACATCTGAGAGAAAGCTTTGCAGTCACAGGACAGGCTGGATTCAGGTCATCTGCAGAATGGGTACATGGTTTGAAGCTGCCTTCAGTTCCTCTTATCTTGTCCATGCTTAGGGGAATATCAAGAGGCCATCTGGCTACCCAGAAGTGCATAGATGAAGGTGGAGTTCTATCATTGCTTCATGTTTTGGAGGGTGTGCCTGGGGAGAATGAAATAGGGGCTAGGGCTGAGAACTTACTGGACACATTATCTGACAAGGAAAGGACTGGTGATGGTTTCTTGGGAGAAAAAGTGCACAAACTGCGACATGCCACCAGAGATGAGATGAGACGAAGAGCTCTGAGGAGAAGAGAAGAGCTGCTTCAGGTACTTCCCAAGCTTTCAGATACTGTTAGCATGTTTAGCTTTTCGTACTTCTAACATGTTTTCAGATTTGATTTTAAGAGAAACAAGATAAAAATGCCCTTTTCGCCCTTTCTGTTTCACATTCCCATGGCCATAGATTATAGGGATCTCAATCTACACAGGTTACTGATGAACCTATGTCAGGTTAATGATGTTATGAGACTAAAAGTGCACTGATATTTCAGTATACCACCTTTTGCAGGCATATCTTAATCTTTGTATTCTTTGAATTTTGCTTGTTTGTCTATTTCGTTATTTTTGAATATTTCAGTTGTCCGTGTAGAGAGTAGGGATAATTCACACTTGTGTGTCACATGCGCATGTAGCCTGTAAGCAGTATTGTGGCATTTCTGGATCTTGACTTTATTAGCTTTTGAGTTTTCTGTGAACTGACGTTTTGAGGTATGTGATAATGGTGAATTCGTGTATGTGCTCTTTGCTTATAGCATTGAGACTCAGTGCAAATTTTCTTGTTTGTTCGATGGTTGCAGGGACTTGGAATGCACCAAGAACTAGCTTCTGATGGAGGTGAGCGTATAGTTGTTTCCCGGCCAATTATTGAAGGTCTTGATGATGTAGAGGAAGAAGAGGATGGTTTTGCATGCATGGTCTGCCGAGAAGGTTATACTCTTAGGCCCAATGATGTGTTGGGTGTTTACTCTTACACCAAGCGGGTGAACCTTGGTGGCGGATCCTCAGGAAATGCACGTGGTGACTGTGTTTACACAACTGTTAGTCATTTCAATATCATACACTTACAATGTCACCAGGAGGCTAAACGGGCAGATGCAGCCCTGAAGAATCCGAAAAAGGAGTGGGAGGGTGCAACTCTGAGGAATAATGAGACCCTTTGCAATAGCATATTCCCGCTGAGGGGTCCATCAGTTCCACTTGCACAGTATGTCCGATATGTTGACCAATACTGGGAGAACCTTAATGCTCTTGGGCGTGCTGATGGTAGCCGACTCAGATTGCTGACTTATGACATTGTTCTGGTTAGATACTTTCATGCACTTGAAGATTCATTAATATGCATAAAAAAAAAGAAAATAAGCAGATACGTATCAACAGCAGAGAACATGAAAAGTGATTACATGCATGTTCTCCATTGTTGATAACAGATCTGAAGTCGAGCATCATTTATGTTCTGATTTGTATAGTAATTAACTGCAATCTCATGCATTTGTCTATTTTTCCTCTCCTCTCCTAGATGTTGGCAAGGTTTGCAACGGGTGCTTGTTTCAGCACAGATTGCCGAGGTGGGGGAAGGGAAAGCAATTCCCGCTTCCTCCCCTTCATGGTTCAGATGGCTTCTCACTTGCTTGATCAAGGAAGTTCTAATAAGCCACGGCGAGCCATGGCAAAAGCTGTTTCTGCTTACTTGGCCTCCTCGAGCTCAACCTTGGAGTCTCCCACCAGACCTTCCGTGCCATCTGGATTCCGCCCTTCCACAGGAGCTGCAGACGAGACTGTACAGTTTATGATGGTGAATTCTCTCCTCTCAGAGTCCTATGAAGATTGGTGTCAGCATCGCCTCACCTTCTTGCAGCGGAGCATATATCATGCTTACATGCAGAACGCACACGGTCGCTCCACGCTGCGCCTTTCTTCTGACCCAGGTGCGGGTGTTGTCAAGTCAGATGGCGGCTCCTCTTCGGATCCCAACAACAGGAGCAAGCTCTTCCCCATCATCCAGCCGATGCTCGTCTACATGGGCTTGATCGAGCAGCTGCAGCGTTTCTTCAAGCACAAGGCAGCTGGCACGAGTACCTCGAAGCAACCCCAAGGCGAGGAGGAGAGGTGGGAACTTGTGATGAAGGAGAGGTTGGTGAACATGAAGGAGATGGTGGGCTTCTCCAAGGAGATGCTGTCGTGGCTGGAGGGCATGACATCATCAGGGGACCTGCAGGAGGCCTTCGACGTCATGGGGGTGCTTGGAGACGTGCTATCCGGGGGGCACTCCCACTGCGAGGACTTTGTCCAGGCAGCAATAGCTGCAGGCAAAAGCTGAGGAGATGAGAGGGGGTGTGGGGGCGGCATGGAGCCCATTTAAAAGAAGGGATCACCACGAGGGCCCTATAAAGTTTGCAGGGGTCCATCCATCTGCAAATCAGTAAATTTCTTTTTCCCTTTTTTGTTGGCTCCGCTTGCTTCTTGTGAACAAGGTGGTAAAGAGAGCTCTGTAATTATAATTCTATACGTTGTAAACACCTAAGCAATGCAGGGGGAAAAAAAGGGCTTCCTTGTCTTCATGATTCTCGTCTTACATGGCGGCTTCCGCGGGAAGATTCTCGCCTCCGTTTGCGATTAGGTTGAGAAAAAAAGGGTCCTCACTTCTCGGGGACTTGTCAAATGGTTAACCTTCCATGTACATTATGATTGTGAGGTCTCAAGGTTCAAATACCATTGGGATCAAGTTTATCAATTTTATAAGGAATTTCTAAAGAAAAAATTGTAATACACTAATTTCAACTTCAACTGGAGACTGAAACCGCTGGCATCAAGGAATCATACGATCCGTTGGCAAAATGGAGACACGGCTCAAGTTTGACAAAATATCGTACCCGCGCGCCATTGGCAAACTTTCGACTTTTTCAGTTTCTTTCACCCGGTTAGGTGTATAACAATCTCTTAACGTGAAACGGACGGGCTAAATTATTTAGGTCTCGCCGTCTAATGCAGTACAAAATATCATACCCCATTTTATTCCATCTGCACCTCGACAGCCAACATACCTCACATGTTCAAACGTTACCGCAATGGCAGGCTGTATAACTGGGAAGTTTCCTCCAATGTGCCATTGGTTATAACATGTGAACAACTTTAAACGAGTGAGCTGCAGGTGTGGACTCCTTATGAACCCTAATGTATCCAGTTTAAATCAAGGGCATTTTAAAGAATAGGTCTATATTCATGTAAAATTAATAGTTCTTCCTTGTTTAATCACCAGGGGTGAGAGGACTTAACCTCTCATGTCCATGCCCAGAATCATATTAAACCGAACAGGACGAGAAAATTTAGGGTATGTTCGGCATGGACTGGCTCTAATACCATCTCATTCGAAACCTATGAACAGTAAGCGATTTATACAGTACATGTTTTAACTTCATCGTAGTTGTTGAGCCATAAATCCTAAACCGCATCAAATGCTGAAAGATACTGTGTTGTTCCTTCCTGAAGTTCAACAGCCTACATAACCATCAAGATAGTCTTATCTAATATATTGATCAAACTTTCATGAGAAATAGTCTGATGCTGCAATTTCCCCAATCAAATTGAAGATCAAGGGAGAACGTGCATGGGCAACAAAGTCAAGCTAAAGTATCAAACAGCAAAACCACCCCCAAAAGCTCTACATTGCATTTGATGTTTCGAGTGACCCACAAGTCCATTATACAGGTCTATTTTTCAGTCTAACAGTATCAGTCAGCAGAACCACTTAAAGCTCCAAGTTTACACTTCTTTGGTATTATGCTACAACAAACAAGGGGAGCAAAACAACTATCTACATATTTGTCAAGGACAGTGTCATGCAGAAACACCATCCTTAAGCAGCTGAATTGCATGAAACATCTTCCTCCGAGAGCCAATGGCATCTACACCCATTTCTTTGAGGTCCTCAAAAGTGAGTAAGGGCAGGACTTCACCATCAACCTCATGCATCTCAAATATATGAGCATATTTGCCAAACCCTAGATCGTTCAACCATCCCTTGATGTTGTTAATGACAGTGCCATGAACCATCTTATCCTCGAGGGGCGTGCAGTAGCCTTCATCAGCAGGCATTTCTTTCCAATGATCATCAAAAAGGTTATCCGGCTGTGATCCCTTGCTTATATTGGAAGTCTCAGGATCTGAGCATTGCATCGCCGCTTCAGAAGCATCATATCTGTAAAATCTCCCATTTCCATTGCCAGTTCTGGGGCTAACACCAGAGTACCAACTGCTACCCATAACACTAGTACACCTTATGCTACGCCCCCGCTTTGTCACTCTCACTTTCGGAGCTAGTGCTCCAAAAGCCAAGCTAGGTTTACTTGCAGAAACTCCATCCGAAGAAGCTCCTTCCATAGATTCCTTTACTGAGTTGTGACTGTCGTTCTCCCATTTCTGGGTTTCTGTTGAATCTGAAGATGTGAATTCAGACCATTGAGAAGAAAACCCACATGCCGGTTTCATATACACTTCCCAATCCTTCTTGCTGTGAAGCCTTTGCCTTTTGCTCTCCAAATGCACCTTTGATATCTGAAGATAATCACAAGACAATGCAGCAGGGATCTCTCCTATGTCCCCCAGCCTCACACTGGGGTGTCTTTGCCTCTTCGCCTCCATGCCAGCTACAAGCATGTTGCAAGAAAATTTAGGAGCCCAAACTAACACAACCCGACAATTAGAAACACAACCTGCAGCAGAAAAAAATAAAAGGAAAGAGAAATACATTAATAAAGAAGAGGAAGGACAACTGCCCTCAGAATGCTTTAAATGTCAAGAAAGACAAGGAATAAATTTATTCTACATAGCTTCCTAAACCTGCACTAGCACCTATTTGTCCTCAGTTATTGAGCAAGATTTGATCCAGAGAAATCCAAAAGGATGCACTTATAACTTTCTGTAGGGAAACCTGAAATTATCATTAGCGTATTCATTGAACAGCGGGGACAAGTCCCAAAAAAAAGTATCATTATCTTACTCAGTGAACAACGGAGAGAAATCTTAGACGCCTGTGATAAAAAGAAATAAAGTAGAACAAGAAGAGCCAGATATTCCCACGAACAAGAGGCAAATCCAGCCATCCCTTTCGTCAACACGGAGAAAAAAAAAGAGCAGAATGTGGCTTCTTTAGCATGTTTGAAAATGCAAGAGGAAAAACAGGAAACCTTTTGATGCCTACCAACATCTGCAGAGCCCACATAAACCAAAATCAATCATTGAATAACATCAATTGCATCAACAAACAATCGAACACCATGGAACACTACCCCTAGTGACAATGCACCATTCATAAACAGGAACCCTAAAGTGTATCAACCCTTACATATACAAAAAAGCTCAATTCAAATAATAGATAAACAGCATTTACACTAAAAGAAGAAAGAAAAAAAAAGTTGGGGTGGGGGCGCTGAGCCTCATGGAAGAGTACACCCTCCTGGTGATGAACCAAGAAAAGACTGGAATGGGGGATAATTGTGGTACAATCAATGAATGCCCTGGACGAAAAAAATAATTCAAAAGAAAGGGGAAAAAACAACATGAATTGACACCAAAATCCTCCACTCCCAGCAGCACAAATCAATTGCAAATATCTTTCAGAAAGTTCCCAGCCTTACGATCGGCTCGCCAACCTTGCGGAACTCCCACTTGAGGTTCGTCAACATCCTATCCTCGGATGAACCTTACACGGCTGAAGAAAGAAAACCCCATAACCTGATGGGCTAGGTGGGTGTGGAGGGGGGTGATGGAGAAGATGGAGAGGTGCAAGTGCTCTTCCTTTCTAGTGGTTAGAAATGCTGGTGAGACCGGGGGTGGGGGGGCGCGAGGTGGGCTCGTTTCAGCGGTGAGCGAGGAGGCAACCTGTGGTCGTCGCGTCGCCTTCAGGAAGTTTGGAGAGCGGCAGTGGACGGCGGAGATGTAGTGAGATGGCGGGGGGCGGAGATGTCCACCGTAGAATAGATGCAGATGGATAGAGACGCCGCAGCGCGTGGTTTCCAAATCCCCGGCACCCTAAAAATACGGAGTTCGCTCTTATCTTGCGCGGAGCAAGCGGACACGTGGCGACTGGATAAACTCGCTCTCCTCCGGGCCTGTCCCGCGCGTGCGGTCGTCCACCTGTTTTCTTCTTATTTTTGGTGTCGGCGGATTTAGAAGGGATTCTTGTGGAGGGCCCACAGAGGAGTGCGCGTCTCTTCAGTGTATATTTTTTTTTGTTTCTTAGAGCAAAAAATTATTCTTATTTTGATGAATAAAAAGTAATATAATATTTTAATTTTAATTTTTCTGATTTCAAAGCAGTTCTCGGGAGGAAAAAAATTAGGACGGGCCTCTTAAGTGAAAAAAAAAAATATTAATAGTAGAATCGTCCATTTTGATTTACAGTGGATTCCGACTGAATCTTAAAAACCAATAATTTGTGGCACAATAAGAATAAAGAAACTATTGTAATTCACATATGATAAATATATTTGTACGGCAGTAATATATGACAACCTCACATATCCTCCTCCAGCACACTACGTACGTTACTAATTTAGGCATGTTTGGGTGAGTTTTTAAAAATTTAAAAAATCGACTACTTCTGCAAAAACAGTGAGGACAGGAGATTTGGGCATTGTCGGATGTGCATAAAGATGCAGTAAATTTGTTGCATCGTCCCCCGTGCCCATAACAAATTTTAACTTTTAAAAAATATTATAAAAATAAATCTCATCATCTAAACACCCCTCCAATTGTCGCTTATATTAAAATCAGTTAAAAAGTGCTTGAAAGCGGCCTCCTGGCCGCTTTTTCACCGTGAAAAGAGAGAGAATATGTTCTGTCTATCTCTCTCTTTTGGCCGGAAATCTACTAACACACAATCTTAAATTGAGCCAAATCATTTGGAAACGTTGCCGCTTTTGTCAGGACTTTGCAGGCGAAAAGCTATTTTGCCGCGGTTTCAAATGCAGTCTTAGAATCATCTCCGAGAGAGAAATTTGACAATGCCATGTGAGACGTAATTAGCTTCTGTGCGTACGAGAGTAGTCTTTCTCACATGAAGGGAGTGGGGGCCATCTTCATAGGTAGGGCACACCCACCCCATGTAAGGGGTGCGGCTCCCATGAGCTCGGAAGTTAAGCATTTCCCATATTATGTATGTTGTGTGTATTTGTGATTGGTTTCGATTAATTAATCCGGCCCCGAGTTACGACCCCGATTAGCATATTCCCATGGTTGGTGGGTCTTAAAAGTTAAAGCTTGCATATATAGCTCTTGTTAACCAGTCAAACTTGTATAAATTTTTCTCTTAAGTTGTTGAGTGAATTAAATTGATGAACATGTGAAGATTTTTTTAACTTATTAATTGCCCCCTTTTTTTGAATATCTATGAACAATTAATTTTATTAATTCCCCCCCCCCCCCCTTCTAAACATTTTTGGCTCCGCCATTGAAGTCAAAACTGCTCGATTTTTCCAACTTAGTATAGTTAAAATTGTGCCGGTACCATCTCAAGATGAGGCCAATACTTGCCAAACATTTGGTCCTTACACATTTCCAACTTGAGTCTCAGCATGGGAGTAAGTTGGACTTCTCTCACACCCTTGGGCCCTCGTGGATATTTCTACATTATTTCTCATACTTGCGAAGAAAGATTTATCGTTCAAATAAAAATGTTTGTAGACATTGTTACTGCTAGAGTAACGGGGTCGGCCCAAGCCGAGCTGCCTCCCAAGGGATGATGGCGCGAGGTAGAAGTTGATGTCGAGCTCCAACCTGCAAGACCACCGAGTGACCTCGGTAGGGAAAGACTCTGACGATCAAGTCAGTTCGGGAGGTCGAAGTGAAAGAGTTTGTAGGCTAGAAGTTGCGTACCTTTTCCATGATGGATGTCTCTTCCTTTTATAGGGGTTCCGCGGGATGGATTATGGGAAGTCACTCAAGGACGGACCCACTAAACCACCCTAGATTCTCGCCTGACTGGGGTAATGGGTGGCAGGTACGGCTGATAGGCCCCGAATACTTCGGGCCTTGCCGTTACCGGACCTGCCCCTTATGGACATGCCGGGGCAGGTCATGGACGTGATCCGTGATCCTCGACCCTCCCGCTAATGGGTTCCCCCTCGCTGTCGGTGAGATGTGCCATGATCGCGATCGGCCGGCCTCGGGCCTCTTCGCCTTCCGCCAACGAGCCTTCCACTATGGTTGGGTGAGTCACAGTTGGTAATCCCAGGCTGGCGTATTTCCGCTGAGGACTGTGGAGGGGGTCGGCTCGACTGGGAGCTCGGCTTCGTGGGTCATTCGAGAGATTGCTTGGAGACATCTCGGTGGTCGCCGGGTCTTGTCCGAGCTTCCGAGGTCCGACCTGCATAACCGACCTTCTAGTCAATCCGCTACCTCGGCTGACCTCGACCAGTCAGCATGCTCTTCCTTCGATCTCTCGGGGATCGACCTGTATCATTGGCCCCCCATCTTCTGCTCAGGGCGTCGTGATTGGCCGAGGAGAAGATGTTATGATTTGGTGATCCGACGTCGTCGCTCCTCCGCCCGACACGGGTTGTGCTGACGTGTTCTCGCACCGCCAGGATCGCGGAAGGACGCAACGGCCACTGGAACGACGTGACCTCTGACGTTTCTGACATCCGCCGAAACGGCGTATCGCCTCGACTTATGGCAAAAATCATGGCGACAGGTGATGCGACGAACATTCCCATTGACGCCTCGACTCCCGATCCTCTTCACTTCAATTGCAATCCGCGTCCGGTGCTCGTTGGCAAAGGGGATGGCGACACGTGGGCCGATAGCGATGCTCCATCATGGCGACGATCCGTCTCCGTCGGATCGGAGTGATCCTGGGACCCTATAAATAGCGCCCTTGGTCTCGAAAAAGAGACCCTTACGCATGTGATCTCCATCGTCTGAAGCCGCCGACCTCCCGTGTTGTGGTGGATTGATCGAGTGCTCCCGCCGAGCTTCTGTCTGTTCGCCCTCGCTTCGATTACACCCTCTTTAGAGGTAAGCCATGGGCTTGCCCTCTGCATCTACATCCTCTTTGTCACCTTCCACACCTTCTGCGGGGTACTCTCCTTCCGAGGGTACCTCTAATCAGCCCCCTTCTTCTCGTTCAGTCCCCGCCCCGGCAGGTCCTTCAGTTGCTCCGTCGATGGAGGCCGTGGATGATTTTATCCCTATGGTGTCCCCTGGGACGTATGTGCCCAAGGTCATCTCTGCTCCCGCATCCGTGTGCGTAGAGATGCCGATTCCGTGGCCGACGCTGCCACCGAGATTGACAAGGAGACCCTTGAATGGATCGTTGAACATCCCGGCCTTTTCTTTCCCCCCGACTTCCTCGTCTATGCGCTCGGCGACCTCCGAGCTCATCATACAATGGAGAATGGTTTCTGCTTGTATTCGGAGGCCATCCGGGCAGGCTTCCGATACCCCCTTCACCCTTTTCTCGTACACCTTCTTCTGTACATAGGTGTCGCCCCTTCTCAGCTGGCCCCCAACTCCTGGAGGTCGGCCGTTGGCTTCTTAGTGGCATGCGCCATGGCCCAAGTCCTGTCGAGCATATCTCTCTTCTTTTACTGCTTCTCCATCAAAGTCTCAGAGGATTGGTTGTACATATCGGCTCGGACGGGCCGCCATTTCCTTGGTCGCTTTCCTTCCTCTATCCATAACTGGAAGAGGAGTTTTTGTTTTATCCACAGCTCCGAGGAGTGGGATTTTCCTACCACTTGGTCGGCCAACAATCCTCAGGACAAGGCTTTCCGGTCCTCTGCTAACATGAGTGGTGCCGAGCTTTCGAACTTCGACTCTTTGCAGGCGGTGACCACGCCCGACCTGCATGAACCTTCTGCTGCTCTGTTCGAGTTGATCCGGTGGGCCGACAGAGGTCTGATATCTCTGGGGCTTTCTCGTCATACTTATGCTTTATTTTTGTCAGCCGAACTGATAATTCCTCTCCTTCGCAGAAATGGCCGAGAAGAATGCTACCGAGAGGAATGCTTCCACGCCGGGACAGGAAGAGACTGACTACGCGGCCCTCGCTGCCCAGCACTTTTCCGAGGGGGTGGTAGGTGGAAGAAGACGGCTCGTGATAAGAGACCCGTCGACAAGGCCGAGGTCCAGATCGTGGAGCCGCTGCCCCCCGCCCCCGTGCACATTGTTCTGCCAACCGCCGCACCCGCAGCCCCGACCACGATCGTAGAGGAGAGGCCGGCGAAGCGAGCTCAGCCTATCGAGGTACTGTTCGAAGGTACCTCTAGCGTCGCCTCTCCATTGTGCCGGGCGAGCCTCACTTTGGCTCAGTCGACCGGGCCGACTCCCCTGGAGTGGGGTCGGATGTCTACCCCGGCCCATGCTACGTCCCATGCCGCAGTGATGAAAACCCAGACCTCATCAATGAGCTATTCCGGGGGTTGCAGCAGCACCTAGGGATGTTCGTGACGCTACTCCAGTGGACGAACCAGCTCCAGTCATCAGCCGAAGGTTTCTGTGTGCCGTTGAAGAGAAGTTGTCCGACCTCGAGAAGAAGAGCGTCGAGCTGAAGGACGTCGTCGCTTCCAAAGCCGCCCGAGCATCCAAATCCGAAGACCGAGCTGCCATACTTGCCCAGGATTTGGAGAAGCTGAAGGCTACACTTCTTGCTGAGAAGGCGGCACGAGAGGAAGAGGCCAAGGCCCACGAGCAAACGAAGGCTGAGTTCGTTCAGCTCGTGGCCAATGAGCGCAACAAGGAGGTGGCCGAGTACAAGAAGTCAGATGTGCACCTCGATCAGATAACTGGCTTGTTTCGGGACGGGTATAAGCACTGCTTAAAGGCGGTGGCGAAGGCCTTCTCCGAGCTGGACCTTACCACAGTGCAGCCTCCTAATGAGAAGTCCGACGAAGAGGTCGGACCGACTACGACCGCACAAACTGAAGCAGGACCTTCCACCTCGGCTACTTCAACTGATCCTGTTAACCCTTCCCCCATTACCGAAGCTGCCGCCGAGCTTTGATCGGCGTCTTTTTGTAAAAACTTTTATGGATTTTGGGCCGCTCACGTTGTTTCCTTTCTATCTTGGCTTGCTCGGCATGACTCGAGGGCGTCGTGTTGCCAACACAGTGTACTTCGAATCTAGTCTAAGTGATCTCATCGAGAGTATTAGCACGCTGAAATGGCCTTAGACAACTTAGAGCGTTCCCGTGACGCCACTAAATGATCGGAGCGTCGAGGTGATTTTACTCGGGGTTTGGAGCAGATGATTTGGAGCGCCGAAGTGGCCTCGTTAGAGAGTTTGGAGTGCCGAAGCGACCTCCTTATGATATTTTAGAGTGCCGTAGCGACCTCATTAGCGACTGTAGAGTGCTGAAGCGACCTCGTTAAGCTCGGAGTGCCGAAGCGACCTCCTTAGAATATTTTAGAGTGCCGTAGAGACCTCGTTAGAGACTGTAGAGTGCCGAAGCGACCTCGTTAAGCTCGGAGTGCCGAAGCGACCTCCTTAGAGTATAGAGTGCCGAAGCGACCTCGTTAAGCTCGGAGTGCCGAAATGACCCCTCCTAGACTGTAGAGTGCCGAAGCGACCTCGTTAAGCTCGGAGTGCCGAAGCGACCTCCTTAGAATATTTTAGAGTGCCGTAGCAACCTCGTTAGAGACTGTAGAGTGCTGAAGCGACCTCGTTAGAGACTATAGAATGCTGAAGCGACCTCGTTAAGCTCGGAGTGCTGAAATGACCTCCTTAGAACATTAACACTTCAAGGGTAATAATATCGGAGGTGCTCGGCGTTCCATGTTCTCGGGACCGCTGAGCCACTCAGGTTTGCCAAACGATAGGCTAGGTCCGAGGTCCTTGACCACTCGATATGGGCCCTCCCAAGTGGGGGATAACTTCCCTCCAGCCGACTTGGGATCAGAAATGGCGAGCTTTCGGAGGACGAGGCTGCCCGCGCTGAAGCAGCGAGGTCTGACGCTTGTGTCAAATCTTCGCTTCATCTTGCGCTGGTAGACTTCAATTCTGGACGCCGCTTTGTCCCACCGCTCCTCGACTAGATCTAGCTCGGCACGTAACGAACGATCATTGTCTTCACGCTCGAACCCTCGAACTCTTTCTGAAGGTACGAGCAACTCCACTGGAGTCACTGCTTCTACGCCGAAGGCAAGTGCAAAGGGAGATTCTTCAGTGGCTTCTCGGGGAGTCGTTCGGTGCGCCCATAGCACATGGGGTAGCTCTTCAGCCCATCGGCCCTTATGGTCATCCAGCCTCCTCCTTATCTAGTGAGCGCATCCGATTGGTCACCTTGGCTTGCCCATTAGATTGAGGATGTACAACCGAGGTGAACCGATGGTCGATGCCGAACTCTGCGCAATTGCGGCGAAACCTTGCGTTGTCGAACTGCTTGCCATTGTCAGTGACGATCGTCCAGGGCAGCCCGAACCTGCAAATGAGGTTTTTCTATACGAAACTCCAAGCGTTGGCGTCGATTATCTTGGCTAACGGCTCGACCTCCACCCACTTGGTGAAGTAGTCGACCCAGACGATGAGAAATTTCCATTGCCCCGAGGCTGGCGAAAATGGGCCGAGGATGTCCATTCCCCATTGCCCGAAAGGCCATGGGGCAGTCAGAGGAGTGAGGCTTATAGGCGGCTGCCGATCAACCTTGCCGAAGAGTTGGCATTGGTGACATCTTCGGACGTATCCTTCGGCATCTTTCAACATGGTCGGCCACCAGTACCCTTGCCGAGCTATTCTTCGGACTAGCGACCACGGTCCCGTGTGGCTTCCACATGTGCCTTTGTGGACCTCAGCGACGATCTCCTCGGCTTGTCTTTTGCCCACGCATCGTAGGTGCGGGAAGCTGAAGCCCTTCCTGTAGAGGTCACCGCCGATCATAAAAAATCTAGTTGCTCATCTTTTTACCTTTAGTGCTTCTCCTCCGTCTTCTGGAAGTCGTCCGTCTCAGATGTACTCAACGATCGGGGTCATCCATGTCAGCTCGGCTTCGGTGCACATGACTTCCATAGATCCCACCGAAGGCTCGCTGAGCTCCTCCACGAACACGGAGGACTCTCGGCAAGGCTCCGAGGTGGCTGCATACTTGGACAGTGCGTCGGCTTGGGAGTTATCGGCTCGGGGAATCTTTATCAGCTCTGCTGACTCGAAGTCGTTCATCATTTTCTGGACTTCGGTCATATATGAGGTGAGCTTTTCTTCTCTAGCCTCGAACTCCTTCGATACTTGGCTGACGACCAGCTGGGAGTCGCTATGGACTCAGACTTTGGTTGCTCCCAACGTCTTTGCCATCCTGAGCCCTGAGATGATAGCCTCGTACTCGGCTACGTTATTAGAAGTAGAGAAACCGAACCGGATTGCATACCTTAGGATGAGGCCCTCTGGGGAATGTAGGACGACTCCAGCCCTGCTGCCCTGAGAGTTGGAAGCCCCGTCCACGTAGACCAGCCAGTACTTAATGTCCTCCTCTGGTTCGGACGGCCTCGCCGTACCTTCGGAAATGAAATCGGCTAGGGCTTGAGCCTTGATGGCGACTCGAGGCTTGTATGATATGTCAAATTCTTCGAGCTCGACAGCCCACTTGGCCATCCTCCCCGAGGCCTCGGGTCGGCCGAACACTTGCTTGATGGGGGCGTCGGTGAGGACCATGATCTTGTGCGCTTGGAAGTAAGGTCGGAGTCGCCGAGCCGCCATCACCAGCGCGTATTCCGCCTTCTCGAGGTCCGAATAGCGTTGTTCGGCCCCTCGCAAGGCTTTGCTCGTATAGTATACTTGAAGGTTCTTCCTCTCATCCTCTCGCACGAGCACCGAACTGATCGAGTGGTTCGTGGCCGAGATGTATAGGAACAATTCCTGTAACGTCGCGTGCTTTTCGGATCCATGCGGATCATGTGTGTGTTGGTTGTGTAGGCCGTTGTGAGGCCAATGTGAGTTGGTTGTGTGGAATGTTTGGTGTGAATGTGTGGCTTGAGCAGGTGAAGTGCAGGTTTGATCCTGAAATGAAATAGGACCTGCTGCAGTTTAGTTGGGGTTGGCGGCCAGGGGTGGTCGTTGACCTGTAGGCGTCCAGGTATGTGGCCGTTTACTGCATGATCTTGGCGACAGTGGCTGTGGACGTTTAGGGTGGCGGTTGTTCTTGGCGGCATAGGGGTTGATGCCAACCTGAGAATGATGCAGGTTATAGGCTCATCCGAGAGCAGTTTTCTACCTGGTTCTCTTCCCCTCTTGCCCCAACTTTTTGTCCCAGTGGTTTTAAAGCTTCTAACAGTATCGAAGGGTGGTTGGACGATCGTAGAATGCGTGGCGTTGCCGAATTGCGCGAGGAAACGTCGTGGCGTGGTGCAATTCCCGTGGGAGCTCGTGGAGGATTTGGTGTGAACCGGGAGATTGCGGGAGGTTCTAGCATGTTCTAAGGTAGGGGACGAACCCGGTTAACTCCGTAGAAACATTAAAACATGACGTAACTACCTGAATTAGCATGATAATGTATTTTCGGATAAAGTTGCACCATACGGGGATAATGGGTGGTTTGAGTAATTTAGCAAGTAAAGCATGTTGTAATGGGTTGTTTTGGGTTCTGGCATGTTAAAGAAATTGTTTATGTATGTTTTTCTGTAGTTAAAATGGTTGGGAAACCCATAGATTCGGATTAGGGTTTCTGCAGGGTTTGAGGCCGAAGAACTTGGCGTCAACATCGTTTGTCGCCAAGCTCCTCAGCCAGGATGTAGACGGCCAGATCCCTTGCCGTCGATTTCCTATAAGTGGCAGTCGAAGTGGCCGCCTACTGGTATATACACAGAAATGACTATTTAAGGTATTTGTCGGTAATGAATGGTGCATTGGCACCTGTGGTGCACTGAGTGCACATAGTTTTCGTGTTCAGCATACAATGTATGCAGTTAGCTACTTACTTTCGTGGTTGCGTGTTGTTCACGCGAGACCAGTTGGGTTCACGTGTAGTGGACTGTTGTTACTTGAGGTTTACGTGAGGTTTCACGTGGTTTGTGTGTGACGTGCACGTGGTTTTGTGTACGTGGCGAGTAGTACGACGCCTACCGTGGTTACCTCTCCAGTTGGGTGCCCCAGGTTCTTTGTGAGCTAGGCTGTTAGCTTGGGGCTTTGTCCCGGTACTTGTGTTGTACCGTCGAGGTCTGTGTCGTCTGACCTGGACACCCTCACTCCTGTGTTTGAGTAGCACGTCCGGCTGAGGGAAAGACGACAGTGGGACAGTGACACTTGTGTTTGTCTTTAGTCACTTGTAGTGCGCTCGTAGTTGGGGGTACGGACACCAGTAGACGTACTGGACCCCAGCTAGTCCTTTTCCAGTGCCTCACTCTAGAGAGTTCCAGGCCAGGATCTCTAGAGGTGTCAGGCATGGGCCTGCGACCGTGTGGTCCGCAGGTGGTGGTGTTTAGTTGGTCTCCACAGTTGCTTGACCTTTTCACGTGGAGCGGCAGCTGGACCTTTCGTCCGTGGCTGCGAGATTGAGAGGTAGACCTGTGTTAGCTTGTCCGAGTCAGTTACTGGTGTCGCGAACCAGTTCACGTGGCTCGTGTTTGGCAGTCTCTACTTTAGCTTGTACACCTGTACTGGTTTGCCGTTTAATTATTAAAGTTGTTTCTCGTAGTTGGCAGACGGTGAGTACTTTTACAGCTTTTAATATCCTGTTTAGTTGTTCTATAAATTGTTGGTATTGTTTACTGCTTTCGTACCTGTGGTTTTGGTTTGCTCGGTGTTGGGGAAGTTCCCTACTGAGCCAGTGACTAGCGAGGCTCACCCCTACCCCCACAGGTGAGAGCGAGGAGGACGTTTCACGACCGTCGTCCGGTTCAGAGCCGCGCCGTAGCGGTACAGGTCGGTACCTCCAGCTGTGTAGTGGCAGCTCCAGCAGTGTAGCTTAGTTAGTTGTTTACTTTCTTCAGTTGTACCTCGGGGTATGCCCCAGGCTCTTGTACTTCTTTCAGTTTTGTGGAAATTTGGCTATGTAACTTGTGAATTATATATAAAATGTGGTGTTTCCTTTGTGTTTACACGGACTGTGGTTTGGTATCCCTTGCGAGGCTTCGGCCCGTTCACGGGAGGCGGACTCGGATCAAGTACGTTATCAGTTTAAGGGCTTGGCCGAGGCGTTCCGCCACAGTTGGTATCAGAGCAAGGTTCGTGTTAATATAAGGGATTAGAAGGATACATAGCCTTATTTCGTCTTTGAACACTGTGGTAGGGACCCTGGTTTTTGATAATTTGTTGTTTTGATTTTTGTTTGGTGATTGTTTATGTAGAAATCTCTGGTATGGCTGATAGAAGAGATTGGGGTGGTGGAGGAAATGATCCGGAGGAGAGTACCCAGCGTATGATTGAAAGAATCTGGGAAAGCCTCATGGATATCCGGACAAGAATGGATCAGCAGGCGCCGGTACCACCGGTTGCAGGGCCACCTGGAGATGGAGAAGCTGTACCTGTAGCTCCAGTTCCACCAAGAGTAGAGGTGCCTTTTGCAGCACCGTGCCACCACCACCACCAGTAATGATAGCAGAAGAACCTGTGATGCTGGTGGAGAAGTTTCTGAGATTGCAGCCGCCTACTTATTCAGGAGGGCCGAATCCAGATACAGCAGAGCACTGGGTTCATGAAATTGAAAGAGTTTTTGCGACTATGAGGTGTCCGGCAGCAGATAGAGTTGTGTTAGCTGCTTATCAGTTGAGGGGCTTTGCCTTGGAATGGTGGCGACTGAAGATGCAGACCTCCTTTGCAGGTAGGACGGAGGAAGCTATCACTTGGTCGGAATTTCTCGATGTATTTAATGATACATTCTTTCCGATCCAAGTGCAGCAAGTAAAAAGAGAGCAGTTTCGGACTCTCCAGCAAGGTAATTCTTCAGTTTTGGAATACCAGATGAGATTTATGGCACTTAGCCGTTATGCGCCATATGTGGTTTCAAATAATAATATGATGGTTGAGTATTTTATCAGAGGCTTGAGAGTGGAATTGCAGGATGCGATAGTACCTCTCATGTGCAAGACAGTGGAAGAGGCAGCTCAGAGAGCAGCTACACTGGAAGGTCTATTCGAACTCGTCAGGTGGACGAGTCAGGTTCAGGTAGTTTCCGGCTACCGCAGCAGTCGGTGGGTGCGAGTAAGGGTAAAGCACCAGCATGACCTTCTTCATCAGGCTTTGGTAAATGGGGCCAGAAATTAAAGAAAGCATTTAAAGGCAGAGGAAGAGGATGGGGAGGTCGTCCGCAGTTTCAGCAGGGCCGAGGTAGACCTGAGGTGGAGGAGTCGCAGCAGAGTACTGCCAGGCAGCCTATAGTTCCACCAGGGTATCGATGTTATAATTGTAATCAGCCGGGACATTTGATTCGCAATTGTCCCTATCCGAGAGAATATGGATATGGAAGAGGTGTGCAGCAGCAGCAGCAACCTCAGCAGTTTCAGCAGCCATAGGTAGGTCGTGGCAGAGGAGCACCGCAGCAGCGAGGAAGAGGCCAGGTTATGGCTATCACCCGAGCCCAGGCGGAGGCATCGAATATGATAGAAGGTACTTTACCACTTTATGAATATTCAGTAAGAGTTTTATTTGATTCGGGTGCCTCTCATTCTTTTATTTCCGAAGAATTTCTGGATTGTATAGCTCATCCTTTAGAAGAAAAGTCTTGTGAGTTAGTAGTGGAGTTCCTTCAGGTGAGTTTTTACTCACTTCGAGCTATATAGATGAAGCTCCTGTTATGATTGAAGGGAACCAGATGCCGGGTCGGTTTATGCCCTGCGGTTGTCAGATTATGATATTATTTTGGGTATAGATTGGCTTGAAATGTATGGAGCAATGTTAGATTGCAGAAAGAAATGATCAGATTTTGTCATCCTAATGGTGCAGTATTTGAATATCAAGGTATGCCTTTTTATACCTCTAAGTTTCTAATTGCTGCAATTAAAGCTAGAAAGTTGATAAATGCTGGATGTGTGGCTTATTTAGCCTCGGTAAGTCTGGTAGAAGCTAGTCAGCCAGTGGAAGCAGTTCCCGTGGTTAGGGAATTTGCTGATGTTTTTCCTGAGGATTTGCCTGGTTTAGCTCCACATAGAGAGTGGACTTTACCATTGAGTTGCTGCCAGGTACCATGCCGATTTCTAAAGCTCCATATCGGATGGCACCAGCAGAACTTAAAGAATTGAAAAAGCAGTTAGAAAAATTGTTGCAAAAAGGGTTCATTAGACCGAGTCATTCTCCGTGGGGAGCGCCGGTTTTATTTGTGAAAAAGAAAGATTGAAGTTTTCGGATGTGTATTGATTATAGAAATTGAATGATGTGACCATTAAGAATAAGCACCCGTTGCTGAGGATAGATGATCTGTTTGATCAGTTGCAATCAGCAAATGTGTTTTCTAAAATTGATTTGAGGTCCGGGTACCATCAGTTGAGAATTAAAGGGGAAGATATAGATAAGACAGCTTTTAGAACCAGATATGGTCACTATGAGTTTGTGGTTATGCCATTTGGGTTGACTAATGCTCCTGTAGGATTTATGGATCTGATGAATAGAATTTTTCATCCATATTTAGATCAATTTATTGTGGTCTTTATAGATGATATTCTGATTTATTCAGCATCTGAAGAGGAGCATGTAGCTCATTTGAGGTTTACCCTGCAGTTGTTAAGGGATAACTAGTTGTTTGCCAAATTCAATAAGTGTGAATTTTGGTTGAAAGAAATTCAGTTTCTGGGTCATGTTATCTCAACTAGAGGAGTAGCAGTAGACCCAAGTAAAGTGGAAGCAGTGATGAGATGGGGAGTGCCTAAGACAATAACCGAGATTAGAAGTTTTCTGGGATTGGCAGGTTATTATAGGCGCTTTATTTAAGATATTTTTCTAAAATTGCGGCACCTATGACTAGATTAACCAGAAAAGGGGTGCCTTTTGTGTGGTCCGGTGAATGTCAGAAAAGTTTTATGGAATTGAAGAAAAGACTCACATCAGCACCTATATTGACATTACCGGCAGGAAGTGGTGGTTTTGTGGTTTATGCTGATGCTTCAAGAAGAGGACTTGGCGCAGTGCTTATACAGCATGGTAAAGTAATAGCTTATGCGTCCAGGCAATTAAAGCCAGCAGAAGAGAATTACCCCACTCATGATTTGGAATTGGCAGCAGTTGTGTTTGCCTTGAAAATGTGGAGGCATTATTTGTATGGCGAGAGATTTGAGATCTTTACATATCATAAAAGCTTGAAGTATATCTTGTCGCAGAAGGATTTAAACCTTCGTCAGCGTAGATGGATTGAATATTTGAAGGATTATGATTTCAGTTTGGCTTACCATCCGGGTAAGGCCAATGTTGTAGCTGATGCCTTGAGCAGAAAGGCATATGTAAGCTTGATGATGATTAAAGAATGGAAGTTGTATGAAGAAATAGAAGAGAATTCCTTGTATGTGCCCAGTAGTCAGCGACGGGCAATTCTAGCTGCTAGCACTGTAGAGCCGTCTTTGTATTGGCAGATCATTGAAGCTCAGAAAGCAGATGCAGGTTTAGCTGAAATTGTGAAAATGGAAGGAGTTTCCATTGATGATAATTGTGTGGTCAGGCTCAGAGGCAGGTTGTTTGTTCCAGCTGAAAGAGAAGTGAAGCAGCGAGTGTTGGAAGAAGCTCATAAATCCAGGTACACTATCCATCCGGGTAGTACTAAAATGTACCACGATTTGAGAAAGCATTCTGGTGGCCTCATATGAAAAAGAAATAGCAGAATTTGTTGCGAGATGTGTTATCTGTCAGCAGATTAAAGCGGAACATCAGAAGCTTGGAGGTTTGTTGCAACCGTTACCCATTCCACAGTGGAAATGGGATGATATTGCTATGGATTTTGTGGCAGGTTTACCAAGGTCGAGTTCCGGGCATAATGGAATATGGGTATTTGTTGACAGATTGACCAAAGTGTGCAGATTAGTGGCAGTAAGTATGTCTTGGACAGTGGACAGATTAGCAAATATTTATGTTGAAAGAATTGTTCCACTGCATGGTGTTCCGAAGACAATTGTGTCTGATAGAGATCTAAGATTTACTTCTGGTTTTTGGAGAAGTTTGCAAAGAGTAATTGGATCTGAGTTGAGGTATAGCTCCGCTTATCATCCCCAGACAGATGGTCAGACAGAGAGGACTATCCAGACAATTGAAGATATGTTGCGGGCTTGTTGTTTAGTTTGGGGAGGTAGCTGGGAGCATCATTTGGGAATGGTTGATTTGCCTACAATAATAGCTATCATACCAGTCTTGGATGGCACCGTATGAAGCTTTATATGGAAGGCCATGTAGAACCCCATTAAACTGACATGAAGTGGGAGAAAGGCAGTTAGTGGGTCCTGAATTGATTCAGCAAACCACTGAAGTAGTAATTCTTATTAAAGAAAAATTGCAAGCAGCTCAAAGTAGGCAAAAGAGTTATGCAGATGTGCGGAGGAGACCACTTCAGTTTGAGGTGAGAGATTTTGTTTTCTTAAGGGTTTCCCCTAGTAAAGGTATCATGAGGTTTGGCAAGTCTGGAAAGTTGAGTCCAAGATATGTGGGACCTTTCCAGGTGATCGAAAGAATTGGGGAAGTAGCTTATAGGCTGGATTTGTCAGCTGATTTTGCAGATGTGCATGATATTTTCCATGTCTCCATGTTGAGAAAGTGTATTGAACATCCAGCTCAAATAATTAGATATCAAGGTGGTGACCTGAGACTGGACATGACTATGCCAGAATATCCGGTGCAGATCACAGATCGAAAGATAAAGAAGCTAAGGAATAAAGAAATTGAGTTGGTTAAAGTGAGATGGGAAAATAGGTTGGGTGGTGAGGATACCTGGGAGTTAGCCGAGGAGATGGCTAAAGGGTATCCCTATCTGTTTGAATAAGCTTTTGTATTTCTTTTTTTAGATGATAGTGCTTGTAAAAGTGTGTATATTTAAGTTGTTTGTGTTTGAGTTGTGTTATGAATTTCGAGGTCGAAATTTTCTTTTTAGATGATAGTAATGTAACGTCGCGTGCTTTTCGGATCCATGCGGAACATGTGTGTGTTGGTTGTGTAGGCCGTTGTGAGGCCAATGTGAGTTGGTTGTGTGGAATGTTTGGTGTGAATGTGTGGCTTGAGCAGGTGAAGTGCAGGTTTGATCCTGAAATGAAATAGGACCTGCTGCAGTTCAGTTGGGGTTGGCGGCCAGGGGTGGTCGTTGACCTGTAGGCGTCTAGGTATGTGGCCGTTTACTGCATGATCTTGGCGGCAGTGGCTGTGGACGTTTAGGGTGGCGGTTGTTCTTGGCGGCATAGGGGTTGATGCCAACCTGAGAATGATGTAGGTTATAGGCTCACCCGAGAGCAGGTTTTCTACCTGGTTCTCTTCCCCTCTTGCCCCAACTTTTTGTCCCAGTGGTTTTAAAGCTTCTAACAGGTATCGAAGGGTGGTTGGACGATCGTAGAACGCGTGGCGTTGCCGAATTGCGCGAGGAAACGTCATGGCGTGGTGCAATTCCCGTGGGAGCTCGCGGAGGATTCGGTGTGAACCGGGAGATTGCGAGAGGTTCTAGCGTGTTCTGAGGTAGGGGACGAACCCGGTTAACTCCGTAGAAACATTAAAACGACGTAACTACCTGAATTAGCATGATAATGTTTTTCGGATAAAGTTGCACCATACGGGGATAATGGGTGGTTTGAGTAATTTAGCAAGTAAAGCATGTTGTAATGGGTTGTTTTGGGTTCTGGCATGTTAAAGAAATTGTTTATGTATGTTTTTCTGTAGTTAAAATGGTTGGGAAACCCTAGATTCGGATTAGGGTTTCTGCAGGGTTTGAGGCCGAAGAACTTGGCGTCAACATCGTTTGTCGCCAAGCTCCTCAGCCAGGATGTAGACGGCCAGATCCCTTGCCGTCGATTCCTATAAGTGGCAGTCGAAGTGGCCGCCTACTGGTATATACACAGAAATGACTATTTAAGGTATTTGTCGGTAATGAATGGTGCATTGGCACCTGTGGTGCACTGAGTGCACATAGTTTTCGTGTTCAACATACAATGTATGCAGTTAGCTACTTACTTTCGTGGTTGCGTGTTGTTCACACGAGACCAGTTGGGTTCACGTGTAGTGGACTGTTGTTACTTGAGGTTTATGTGAGGTTTCACGTGGTTTGTGTGTGACGTGCACGTGGTTTTGTGTACGTGGCGAGTAGTACGACGCCTACCATAGTTACCTCTCCAGTTGGGTGCCCCAGGTTCTTTGTGAGCCAGGCTGTTAGCTTGGGGCTTTGTCCCGGTACTTGTGTTGTACCATCGAGGTCTGTGTCGTCTGACCTGGACACCCTCACTCCTGTGTTTGAGTAGCACGTCCGGCTGAGGGAAAGACGACAGTGGGACAGTGACACTTGTGTTTGTCTTTAGTCACTTGTAGCGCGCTCGTAGTTGGGGGTACGGACACCAGTAGACGTACTAGACCCCAGCTAGTCCTTTTCCAGTGCCTCACTCTAGAGAGTTCCAGGCCAGGATCTCTAGAGGTGTCAGGCATGGGCCTGCGACCGTGTGGTCCGCAAGTGGTGGTGTTTAGTTGGTCTCCACAGTTGCTTGACCTTTTCACGTGGAGCGGCAGCTGGACCTTTCGTCCGTGGCTGCGAGATTGAGAGATAGACCTGTGTTAGCTTGTCCGAGTCAGTTACTAGTGTCGCGAACCAGTTCACGTGGCTCGTGTTTGGCAGTCTCTACTTTAGCTTGTACACCTGTACTGGTTTGCCGTTTAATTATTAAAGTTGTTTCTCGTAGTTGGTAGACGGTGAGTACTTTTACAGCTTTTAATATCCTGTTTAGTTGTTCTATAAATTGTTGGTATTGTTTACTGCTTTCGTACCTGTGGTTTTGGTTTGCTCGGTGTTGGGGGAGTTCCCTACTGAGCCAGTGACTAGCGAGGCTCACCCCTACCCCCACAGTGAGAGCGAGGAGGACGTTTCACGACCGTCGTCCAATTCAGAGCCGCGCCATAGCGGTACAGGGTCGGTACCTCCAGCTGTGTAGTGGCAGCTCCAGCAGTGTAGCTTAGTTAGTTGTTTACTTTCTTCAGTTGTACCTCGGGGTATGCCCCAGGCTCTTGTATTTCTTTTCAGTTTTGTGGAAATTTGGCTATGTAAACTTGTGAAATATATTAAAATGTGGTGTGTTCCTGTGTTTACACGGACTGTGATTTGGTATCCCTTGCGAGGCTTCAGCCCGTTCGCAGGAGGCGGACTCGGATCAAGTACGTTATCAGTTTAACGGGCTTGGCCGAGGCGTTCCGCCACAATTCCTCTCCTGCAACGAGCTTACTCAAAGTAGGAACATTAGCTAAGTGGGCCTTGAGATCGTCAAACGCCTTTTGACACTCGTCGCTCCACTCGAACCGCCCTTTCCTCAACACGTTGAAGAAAGGCTTGCACCTCTCGGCCGACTTGGACATGAACCTGCTCAGGGCGGTGATACGACCGTTAAGTCTCTGTAGCTCTTTGACGGTCCTTGGTGCCGTCATGTCGATGATGGCCTGCACCTTGTCGGGGTTGACATCAATGCCTCGGCTTGAGACGAGGTAGCCGAGGAACTTCCCCGCGCGGACGCCGAAGACGCACTTCTCGGGGTTCAGTTTCATCCCGTACCGCTGCAGCACCTCGAAGGTTTTGGCCAGGTCCCGAACATGGTCCTCGGCTCGCTGGCTTTTCACCAACATGTCGTCGATGTATATTTCCATTGTCCTCCCGATCTGCTGCTCGAACATCATGTTGACGAGCCTCTGGTATGTTGCTCCTACATTCTTTAATCCGAAGGGCATTCGGGTAAAGCAATATAGACCTTTTTCTGTGGTGAAGGTGGTCTTCTCCTCATCCTCAGGGGCCATCCTGATCTGATGATATCCCGAGTCTGCGTCGAGGAAGCTTAGGAGCTTGGGTCTTGCCGTAGAGTCGACGAGCTGGTCGATGCGAGGAAGAGGGAAGCTGTCCTTCGGGTAGGCCTTGTTCAGGTCGGTGAAGTCCATGCACATGCGCCACTTCCCATTTGCTTTCTTCACGAGGATGACGTTGGCCACCCACTCGGGGTAGAAGGCATCCCGAACAGTTCCTGCACACAAGTATTTTGCCAGCTTGTCGTCCACTGCTTCTTGTCGATCAGCTGACAAGGGTCGCTTCTTCTGCCGCACAGGCCGAGCTCTGGGATTCACGTTCAAGTGGTGTTGAATAACCTCGGGGTCAATCCTGGGGAGGTCGCTCTCCGCCCATGCGAAGACGTCGCCGCTATCTTAAAGAAATCGGACCAGTGCTGCCTCCAACCCCTGGAGCTCGCGCCAATCACCACTGATTTTTCTTCGGCGATCTGAACTTGCTTCGTCTACTCGGCAGACTCATGCCTTTCGACATTCTCATCATATACGGGCTTGTACTCAGAAACGACTGGTTCTTTTGCTTTTATTGAGTTTACATAGCACCGACGGGCTTCGGTTTGGTTTCCCGCGACCTCGCCCATCCCGCTCGGCATTGGGAATTTCAATTTCTGATGGTAGGTGGAAGGGACTCCTCCTAACCTCCCCAGAAGTCCTCGGCCAAAGATAGCGTTGTAGTCCGACTTCACTTTCACAAACAAGGAAGTCGGCCTCAACGGTTACAGAGCACGGATGAGTCCAGAGGGTGACTGTAACGACCCTCTTCATACCTGTACGATTATACCAATCCCCATCGGTATAAAGGGCGTCGTCACAGTGGGACATGTACCCAACACTAGTCGATAGGTTGATATGTACTTGGATAGCAATAGAGTACAACGGAATAAAATAAATAACTCAACTTTTAACCCATCACCAACACACATTCCACAATCTAAATAGCGAAATAGAAAGACAATGTCCACATTATACAAGATAAAAGAACTACATTGTCCAAATATTGTCCATACAATAATTCTTTTCATACTATGAGAAAAAGAAAATTACAACTAGTCGCAGCTCCACAAAACAGTCTTCTGATTGGCAATCCTCACTAAGCTTTCTTCTAGTGCATGATACCTGTCAACCTGTACGCCGAAGCAAGGGTGAGTCCAAAGACTCAGCAAGCAAACCAAAGACTTAAACTTAAACATGTCACACTCACAATAAGGCATTAACATTAAAGAGATGCACACTATCATCAAATCACGAAGGTACTCATGGTCCTTACCCTTAACTAGCAATACATATTATATTCACATGAGCATGCTTTAGTCTATCATATTTCTATTCTAAATCATGAGCATTACATCATACACATGTACATAATTCATACACCTAACATGTAGCATGGTTCGTCCACACATTATTTCATTCCATAGATATCTCTACTACTAAAGCATAAAACTGAGCATAAGGAAAAAGAACAAGCTATCACGATTACTACTTTCTTTTCACATGCCCTTTTCGTATTTATTTATACAATTTACTTGCTGTTTTAACATAATAAAATCACATGCACATAGCTTCACATTTTATAGCATGACTTGAAGGTTAAAACATGGTGAAACCATTTAGCAATCCATAAGCACTTAAGTATGAAACTTTTATACTAAATTGAGCATTTCAACTAGCATGGAATCCAAATATTATTCATGCATTTACCATGTTCATAATCACACTTTATTTGGTTCTTGTATGCATTTCATTCAATTACATGGATCCATAATTATTCACATATTATCTTATCCTTAGGTAAGCCTACATCTTCATAGTTTGTGTTGCATAAATAATCATGGTTGTCTAAGTTTACTCACATACACCATTACATGATGAACGTTAAACTACATGATATGATACTAAGCATGACATTTCGATTGAGATATTAACATATGGAAAACATAAACATGGCATGCTAGTAAACTAGTTTTCACATGCAAGCACACTATCACTTCATACACTTTAAGGTTACTGTTATAACATTATTTCACATTAACATATCATGGATCACAATTTCACAATCTAACACATTGGTTTCTCATGTTTGCACAATTTCTCATTTGCATTTACTCTCCCTCACGTCTCATTTCACATAATTATCATATCATTTACTCTTGTTTTGCTTATCACATATCATATCATTTGCACTTACCATGTGCCACATTCACATATCATTTCACACTTTATTCATTTTTTATTGCTTAAACAAATTGCCATGACACATAGTCCTAACTACCAGTAGAGGACACTAACAAATATCTCATTCTCATAACTCTTTTCACAACGCATAACACATAACACAACTCATAATCACATACCCACCACCTAGGCAATACAATGGTGAATCTTGGTAACTGCGCAGACCGGGAGAAGCCCTCTCCACCCTATCCAGTGGTACTTGTCCACCTCCGGGATTTCCCTAATGCCTTTAGGACGAACTTTTCACACATAGAGCTTTCCATAGAGACTTTTCTATGTACAACTCTCGAGGCCCCTAGGGTAGCAGTGTCATTTTGGCCCAATTATTACACATTACACTTGCTTTATCGCATTTTCACACATTATTCACATATTTTACTTATTTTGTTGAATCATTTTATATGTTACATCCATAAATTCCGCATGTCTCGGTTAACCCTAACATGGTACTACTGTTAACAGAAATCAAACATTCAGTACCTCACACTAATCAGGTTGAAACATACATAATCAACCATGTTCATATTAGCATGCGTTGAACACTCGTTTTCGCATGAAAATTTCATAGAGCACTCTACAGTTATCCAAATAACATGAGAATTTAACCACAAACTAATTTCAGGTTTATGATCACACATGCAAATTTTCATATTTTTTTGAATCATATTATATTTACAGAAATTAAAACAGTCAATCTCATGCCATTTATAATTCAATTTATCATGGAACATAATGTGAATGTTCGATTCGACCATTCACAGGTCTGTACCTATCATTCATAATGTCACAGAAATTTTCCCCGAAATTTTTGCACAGCATGCAAATTTTCCGAAGTTTTAAACCAATCTAGGCATGCTCTCTATTTTCTAATGCAGAAATTATAACAAGTTTCATATTCATGGGAAAATTCCCAAATTTTAGGGACATGGACTGACACATATACACATGGTATAGAAAAATCTAGGGCATTTAATTCCTCAGGAATCATGTAGACAGTAGGTGAACATGCATAATCCATTTTCCCCCAACATGTAATTCAATAAATCTAATAATTTATACCATCCACAGAAAAAAAACACAGAAATTTCCACACACATCACATTAGCTATTTTACATAACATATAAAAATTACACTATATCCTCATGCGTCAAAGTCCGAAAAAAATAATTACTTAAGGCAGAACAGTTCACTGTTCTGCACTGAAGAACTTGGAGGCAATGTCTGGCCGTTCAAGGAGTTGGACGGCAAGATCGCTGGACGCACACTGGAGATCTTGGCGTCAAGGCATTGACGCCAAGTTCCTGTCTGTGCAAGACACAGACCGAGCTCCAGGGATTTGGTGAATGTGGGGTTCCAGGACTCGAGGAAAAATCCGTAAAAATACTAAGACTCAAGGGGACATGTATAGGATCAAGATCTAGGTTTACTTGCCTTTCTAAAAATTCTACAAAGATCGGAATATGTTGATGAAGCCCTTCTCGGCCTTGCCAAAAGGTGCTCAGAAACTCCTTCGATCCTCTTCCCCTGTCGATGTAGATGGCACCTCGGGGTTGGGATCTCTTCTTGGATGCATGGGCTGTCCTCCAGATGTTGTAACTCCTTGGTTTGCACCTCCAGTCGACGGATCAAAGGCCACCAACTTCAGGTCTTCTCTTGTTCTCCCATAGCTAGGGTTTTCTTCTCTCCTCTTTGCAAAGAGCCAAAGAGAGCTCTTGGGGTTGCAAGGAGTGGTTGGTTTATAGGAGAGAGACCTCTCCTTTCACGCAGATGGTGATGTGAGGGCTTCACAGCCGTTGGGGATAGCTCCCCAATGGCTGGGGTTGCTTGTCCCCGGAATTCCGGGTCTGCTGCGCATGCAGGTCAGAGAAGTAAACATCCACCTATATGGACGGCTACTTAGGGCTTGGCGTCCATCGATATGGACGCCGACACCTCATGGGCGTCCATCCATGTTGACGCCGATTTGCCCTTCGGTCAAAACTTAAAATCATGCAGAAACCATGCTTAATCCATACATACATGTACATGAAACCTATGTAGTATAGTGTATACACCACTACACCATGTAAACATCCAATATTTACTACTAATCCTACACATACATACATAGGTACATCAAGATAATAGCACGTACATGAATATCTACATACGCATATATATATATATATATATATATATATATATATATATATATATATATATATATATATATATATATATACACACACACAACATGACTCAACACACAAAGAATTATATTACACTACGTATATACATACAATGTATAAGGTATAACATGTATATTGCTACACCATGCAATCGATAACATTTATACCTAGGCATACACATGCATACATAAGTACACTAAGATAAGATGTACGTAGATATCTACCTATGCGTACATGATGTTTTACATAAGCGTGACTCAACACACGGCAAAATAAAATGACAAGAATTGCGAGGGCTTCGCAATCATTAGGAGGTGATGCGAATTAAGTTAGCTAGGAATAATCCATTCCACAAAGTAGTTCTTGCATGCACACACCTGATTTGACATATAATATACAATAGTATACACACACGGGTGTGGCATACTTATGTACATTATGCATGAAATAGATAGATACCACATGCACACCGGTAATTAGATTAAACTTGCACAACATTACTTAAGTACTATATGCATGGGATGCTTAATACACACAATATGCTCAATTTAGCTAATTGCCTATTCTCACCTAAATATCATAAAAATGCATGCATGTTATTCATGAGGAATATAGAATTACAATACACGCTACTAAACACACCTACCATACTTGCAACAATCAAATGCACATGCACAAATTATAAATGAATAAAATTTCAGGGCATAACAGTGACCTTCAGCCTAATCGACCCTTCGGCATTGATGGGAGACCCGCTAAACCCGAAGAGAGGGGTGGCTACGGGCTTTAGCTCAGTGCTTAGGTTGGTCATTTTTACATAATAGTCATAAAAAAGAACATCGGGAGCTGCTCCATTATCAACTAGGATCCGATGTACATCATATCCATCGATGTCGGCGTGGATAACCAATGCATCATCGTGGGGGAGGCTAAGGCTGACAACGTCTTCCTCAGAAAAGGATATAATGCCCCGAGCTTTGGGGGCCGAGCTCCCTGAGCTTGAACTGACGGCCGACGCGTACGCCTTCCGCTTTCTTCCGCTGTCTCCTCCTCCTGCCGAGCCTCCATCCAAGACGAGGACTGCTCCCTTGCCCCCGCGAGCTCCGTGCTCCTCCTCAGGGGTATGCTCCTTGGTCCGCCCGTCGACGACGTCTCTCCCGATGATGCCGCGCTGCAACATTTCCACAATCTCTACTTTGAGGCTTCGGCACTGGTCAGTGGTGCGCCCGTAGCCCTTGTGATACTCGTAGTAGAGGTCGGCTCCGCGCCCCGATGGAGGCTTAGTCAATGGCTCGGGCTGTCGGAACTCCGGTAGCTTCTTGATGATGGGCAAGATCTCGGACGGGAGTCTGCCGAAATGGGGAAGATCGCGGGCGCGGCGAGATTCGTCCAGTCGGCGGCTCGAATCCGACCTTCTGTCCCTGCGTGTCGATTGCTCTTCTCTCCTGGGCTTCTTCGACTCCAGCGCTTTGCTTGAGGACCCCAGCTCGGAGGGTCGGCCTAGCTTGCCTGCTGCGCCGAGTGTGGACTCCAGCCTTACGTACTTCTGCATATAGGAGAGAAGGTCGGAAAGACTCACAGGCGGCTTCTTGGCGATGGATGCAACGAACGGTGTGTTGGAACAGATTCTTGTCAGGATGTTGACATCCGTCCGCAGGTCGAGGTCGATCACCTTCATGATCTCGAGCTGGAACCTCTTTGCATAGTCGCGGAAGAGCTCGCCTTCCTTCTATGCTACGAGCCACAGATCGTCAGTGCATAGGGAGTGCTGGACGGTATTGTAGAAGTGGTCCAGGAAGCGCTGTGCAAGGTTGGGGAAGCTCGTCACCGACCGTGCCGGCAAGGCCTTGAACCATTGCAGTGCTGCATCGTCGAGGGTTGACATGAAGGCTCGGCACCTCAACGCGTCAGAGAGGTTCACCATTTCAATCTGTCCCTGAAAATTATCAAGATGATGAATGGGGTTAGTAGTCCCGTTGTATTGTCGGAACTTCGGGAGTTGCAGCTTCATGGGAACTGGGGCGAGGTGATCTCCTCGGTGAATGGTGAGGTGGAGAGCAACGTTGCCACCGAGGGGACCCGAGTTCCCCGCTGAAGAGCTTCAATCTTCCTATTCATCTCCTGGAGGTCCCTCTTCCAATGAGGCTCCGCCAGTAGAAGGTTTGTCGGGGCAGGCGTTGACTCGGCCGTGTAGTGATCGACCTCCGACATCCTGGGGGCCCCATGCTCTATCGCCGTGGCGGGGGCCATGGGTATTACCACTGGGATATGTAGGAGAACTGGTACTGAGAGAGCAGGTGCTGCCGCTTGGACATCGGCGTGGCTCGCCGATATCGCTGGAGGAACTATCTGGACCTCCGCAGGCCCGACGTCATCGCGTGCGACCGACGCAGGGGCAGTCGGACGACTCGCTGCCTCACCCTGAGCCACCATCGCTTGCTGGTTCTGCTCCATCCGGGCCAGTATCTGGTCGAGCCCGACGATCATGGTTTCGACGCGATCTAAGCGGAAGGAAGTGTTCGAACCCTACTCTCCGGTGCCCGAACCTCCTCCGGCGATTTCCTCGACATCAGTGGTGGGGGCGATCTCATTGCCGGAAGAGCGAGCCATTGTCTTTCCCTTGGGTGCCATAAAAACAAGCTTTTCGTACGAGAAATTCCCACATACGGCGCCAAAAATGTTACTGCTAGAGTAACGGGGTCGGCCCAAGCTGAGCTGCCTCCCAAGGGATGATGGCGCGAGGTAGAAATTGATGCCGAGCTCCAACCTGCAAGACCACCGAGTGACCTCGGTGGGGAAAGACTCTGACGATCAAGTCAGTTCGAGAGGTCGGAGTGAAAGAGTTTGTAGGCTAGAAGTTGCGTACCTTTTCCGTGAGGGATGTCTCTTCCTTTTATAGGGGTTCCGCGGGCTGGATTATGGGAAGTCACTCAAGGACGGACCCACTAAACCACCCTAGATTCTCGCCTGACTGGGGTAATGGGCGACAGGTACGGCTGATAGGCCCCGAATACTTTGGGCCTTGCCATTACCGGACCTGCCCCTTATGGACGTGTCGGGGCAGGTCATGGACGTGATCCGTGATCCTCGGACCCTCCCGCTACTGGGTTCCCCCATCGCTGTCGTGTCGAGACAATTGATGGACGTGGTCCGCGATCTTCGGGCCTTTCCGCCAACGAGCCTTCCCACTATGGTTGGGTGAGTCAACAGTTGGTAAGCCCAGGTTGACGTATTTCCGCCGAGGACTGTGGAGGGGGTCGGCTCGATTGGGAGCTCGGCTTCGTGCGTCCTTCGAGAGATTGCTTGGAGACAGCTCGGTGGTCGCCGGGTCTTGCCCGAGCTCCCGAGGTCCGACCTGCATAACCGACCTTCCAGTCAATCTGCCACCTCAGCTGACCTCGACCAGTCAACATGCTCTTCCTTCGATCTCTCGGGGATCGACCTGTATCAGACATGTATAATGATATTTTTTGTCAAATAATAATATTTTTCATAATTGTGAGGAGCCAAGTTCGGACACTAATATTAAAATCAAAATATTTGTTGTAAGAGGAACTTACAATAAAATTATTTATCATAGTCAATTTGATTACGTCATATTCATGTAAAGATGATGTGATATAATTACTAATCGACAATCAAAGATGACATTTATTGGCGACATATGACTATATATGGTGGGTGATAGATGAGAATTAACAATTGGTGGCGATAAAAGATCATTTCAATATAAATATGATGTGACATGATCGAATTAATTTTAATGATCAATTCATATCAATCTTACTGCAAAATTTCTCTTATAATAAATATTTCTAGTACTCACTCCTTTCAACATGGCATTAAGTCAAGAGAAAGACTCTCTGCACTTGTGAAAGTGTAGAAATACCTAGTCATCTTACACTTCCCCCCTCTCATTGGTGGGAATTAAACTGCCACATAGACCTCTCTCCTCTTTTCCATCAATGAGAGAGGAGAAGTGCAAGATTACTAGATATTTCTGCACTTTCACAAATGCAGAAAGCATTTCTCTTAAGTCAAACTATACAAGATAAATTTGAATTGAAGCCGAATTTGTATCTGGCAGAGGAGAACAAACGGCTGCCGTGATCGGGTGGGCTATCCCTTTCGTAGGATCTATTTTCTTGGCCCGACAAGATTAGTTATGCGCTCGGCCTCCGTGGCCGAGGTTGGCCGTGGAGCATTGGGGTTGTCCCTTAATTTGTTTCGTATTTCTTTCGGTCGTTTCTTTCATACAAAGAAGTATATATATATATATATATATATATATATATATATACATATAACGAGGTCGTTTCTTTTAGTTCCTCTTTTGATGTGGATTTTTTCCCTTATCATGGACTAATAATTAATTATTTTATTTGACTCTCTTGGAACATGCAACACAAATAAGTTCATCTCTTATAAAGTGTTTTGGAGTTTACTAATACACATTAAAGTGACCTCGATAAGACCCAAATTTGGATCATTGAGAGTGGACTTATCTTTTATAAAGTGTTCACTTCGTTCTTCAAAGTAAATAATGAAGTATATACATTTTTATATTAATGACAGGAGTCATATTAAGATATAAGGAAAGAGAGGGGTCAGAAGACCGATTTTCTCCTGTCATTTAGTGGTATGTATGCTCATGGGAAAGAGTCAAATATGTTGTAAAATTCTAAGGAAAATCTTAGAAATTTTCTGTTGATATCATGCTGGACCTTTTGTCTCTACAAGATGCTACATAAGCGTAGTGTCCTTATGTTTGTTTTATCTCTGGACAGAAAAGAATCTATATGTCCGGTCAACATTGTTCTTTTTGGCGTTCAAATGTTGGCCCATAAAAATGTGGCTAGTGGCTGCTGCCTAACCCACTAAACCTCCCCGTGTTACACACTTAAAAAAGATGTCCTGATGTGAAATTAATAATTATTTTTTAGGTTGTTTTCATGTCCCATCTGATTTCCCTTGTCATATTGTTTTTAAATAACATTTTTTTAGACATAGTATTAACTTTTCCTTTACATCGTTACACATGTTGCAAAATTTACTGTTTTATATGTATATGCAGCTTTTAATCATGAGAAAGGTTTATTGCACTTGCACATTGACTAGACAATAGCTCATGTGACACCCCTCACATGAGGAGTGATAAAGTGACAATCAAATTGTTAGATGTCACATGAATTTATTATCTAGTTACATTACACTTAAAGTATAACGTACAAATGCAATAAGTCTTTCTCTTTAAACATATATGCAAGCCATCAAATCTGGCCAAGGAATGAACAACATTCTAACCTAGGTTTTTTGTACTTCACAATCTTGAAAGGATAAATAGGTGCCAGAATAGATTTTTATCATGAAGGTTTGTAATTTTGACACAATATTTCAAAAAAAAAAACTATTTCAAAAATATTACTAAGATATATCAACAAGTATTGCACAGAAGTATTTGAGAAAAAACAAAAATATTATTAAGACATGTCTCCGAGTATAGCTACATTATCACATGGGGAAGAGGGCCATAAAACGATAACTTGCAATTTTTCATGATTATGTCTATGATAGCTTCTAAGATGTAAATGTTCCTTGATCAGAAATATTTTTTGCATGTTCTGATGAGAGTGAGGATTGTCCGGTTTCAGACATAAGATTTAATATTTACAAAAAATTCTCTCTTTGGATTGAGTTTGGAACATGTGGAGATTATTTCTAGCCTCTTTAGACCCATAGGCCCATCATGACTCAATAGCGGAGTCAGATAGCACCTATCCAACCACGTGTCCTCGAAAACAGTCAAAAACTTCCGAACACGTCTCAGCCACCAAGCGCCCAAGGGTTCCAAGATGTCTAGTCTCCAGACACCTTCGAACCTGTCCGAACAGAACAGAGTCACCGAACAAATCCTAGGGCTTCTGCTCGGACCCTACGTACGGTACCAGTGTCAGGTCATCGAGCACCAAAGAGCAGCACAGAATAGGTCTACAGGCTCCTGTTCGGCACCACTATAGCCTACAACGCTACGTGATTCTTCGCTTCCCCATAGCAGTTAATGGGACGGCGTGGCACGCCTCCCCATAATCAGGAGCAGCACAAGTACGAAGTCCCAAGGTACGTCTCAAATAGACAACCCCCACTTTGGGAACTCAACCGTCGCGTCCCTCGAGTCATCATTGGAGAAGGATGCATCTGGACCCTTCAGGTCTCCTGTCTATAAAATGAACAGGTAACCTTCATGCAAAGGTACGTTAGAAATCACACACACAATTGTTCACTCGCGAAACCACACACACTCAAAAGAACCTTCTTAGCCTCTTGAAACAGTCACATCTGACTTAGGCATTGGAGGGTTCTCCTAATTCTTCAATCGGGTTCTTTTGACGCTCTTTCTGGTCTTGCAGGCCTTTGTCCGCACCGGCGACTGTTCCTTCTCTCTCTTCAAGTAGAGACCCGTTCGGCTTGTTACCGAACAGAAGAACTGTTATTAAAACAGTGGGAATTTGGCATAGAGCATGAAAATTCATCATCACATACATCAGTGCAAATCACATAGAATCCATAATAAGAAGTAACATGTTCATGGCACACCCCGAAAGCAGAAATATATCATGAGATTATGTATGATAAGCATGACGATTACAGAATAATTAAAAACTGAAACATGACTGTGGAGGCGTTCCATAATGGAACTCGCCTTAGAGAAAGTATCGTCCCCACTATACGGTGCGATTGGGGTCCGACGACCTTCTCCCAGGGTACAACCATGAAACACAAAATCATTCTCGCACAAGACAGATTTTGCAAAATGAAAACTATATAGAAACCTAATCCTCTTAACCGAAAGTATGGGTAGAAAGGATGCACCGAACACCGGAGAGAGAGAGGCCGACGGCGACCACAATAGCTCGTACATCGGAGAGCGACTGTGGAAGAGCGGTCGGCGGCGATCTCGTCGGAAAGCAGGCCGGTGCAGAGAAGGGGCGAGAGAGAGAGAGCAGCAGCGCAGCGAGCGGTTCCTCAAGGCGGAGAGTCAACATGTGTCTCAATATCTTGGTAACCGCGATTAGGGAGACCCTAATCACTATATGAGACGTCTCATGTCCGCAAAGTCAAGACAATGGGCCAGTTCAAAGAACCGGTCCAAACATGCCCAATCTCTCCAGGAAAAGGAAAAACATAAAAATAAGAAGCAAAAAGGTACCAAGGCAAGCCGACAGGACCACGTCATCACACACGCGCCTCCGCCTAGCCTGGCCCGACGACGCGCGTGTGTGATATAGTCTAGCATATCCCCACCTTTGTCTATAAGACATAGTCTCATGGACACTTGGGGTTATGAAGTCCTACATCTCTTTAGAGATTTCTCATGTGAGACTAAAACCTTTACATAAGAGACAAAGCTTGCACAATTTTTTATGCACATTTTTTACTTTATCAAACTTTTGTGTTTCTTTATCTCTTTTTTAAATTGCCCCTCATAAAACCACTTTTTACCCAACAAGAATGCCACCACAGAACACTATACTAGTGGTGATTCAGAGGGGATTTGAGATATTCATCGTGATAGTAGCATTCGACACTCTTCTATTTTACTTGTCTCTTTGAATAAAAATATTTACACAAATTCTATGTAAACTCGAGTATTATGAAGCTATGTTTTCCTTATTGGTATTTACAATTCAATCTAAAATCTTAACCTAAGCTCTAAAAAATCCAAGATCAACTTTAATCTCTCGTTACGATCATAGACACCATGTTGCATCATCTTCTCATGAGAGAGAAGGCTCAACTTGGAAGGTCTGCTAGTGTGAAGTATATGATCCAAGATCACCCTTTTGTCATTGTTGTCATTACAAATCTCTTCCCATCAATAAGAAAGAAACTTCCATCGAAGACTCCAAAAGGATTTGGCAAGATCCTCTTTTCGTTGGACATTCATTCGTATGACATCAACCCCTTAGAAAAGATAGTATATATCTTGGCCATATATATAAAGATAAGATCTATCCAAGATCCCGCAGGTTCAAATGGTAGGGTTCTCTCGCTTGCTTGCGAGTGGAAAATAGCTCGATCCGTTTCTTTGCGATGAGGTTCTTGGGGCCCCTCCGTCTCCGTCTCCGTCTCCTCCTATCGAAGGGCTCGTGGAGGATTTTTGTTTTGGAGACCTCCGTCTCCATGTTGTTTTCTCTCTTGGAGAGAGGTTTTGACTTCCAACCCGTTTGTAGAATCTTCTTCCTCCGGTTTATCTGAAGTGCGACTTTAGGCACATGTAGCCTCTTGTAGCCGGGGCCTTGCTTTGTTCTCTGTTTTGTGCAAGCTCTCATGTGTGTTTCTCTGCTGTGGAAATACATTTCCTCTCAACTTGGTTATGTCAAGCTCCCCTCATGGTATTTACAGTGACCGGCGGTATGCTCTCCCTATCGAAAACGAGCAATCTCAGTAGTTCTATGCGACATCCAACAAGTGCACTGTGATAATTCATTTGGGAGAGAGATTTAAGTATATTTTTGTATTACACTTTAAGTGTAATATAACTAGACAATAACTCATGTGACATCTAACAGTTGGGTAGTTATTTTATCACTCCTCATGTGAGAAGTGTCATATGAACTATTACCTAATCATATTACACTTAAAATATAATACAAAAGTACACTAAATCTTTCTCTTCATTTGGTGTAATTGATGGCACCCCTTGATCTTTTCTTTCCTGGTCGGGTCAAGTCGAATCTCTCCCTGACGATCACGTTGTCAGCGGGTGTGCGTCTTCGCGTTGGCCAATTATCGGCAAACTCTGGCTGTCTTCTCCATCGCCCTTGTATTGCTACTGATCTTTGGTGTTCCCTTGATTATTTTTCTTTGGGCTGGGTGATGTTTCACTATGTATGAACTTATGGTTCTTGGGTTGCTTGTTTCATGTGCAAGGAGTTGTTTTCGGATGCATTCACCACTTTTTCTCCGACAGACGACACTGTCTTTGCCCCTTCTTCCAGTAACCGGTTTTGTAAGTTATGAAAAGGCAACAATGTTTCACTGTTCAAAAAAAAAAAATTAGGTTGAAACCAATGATGTAAGTTATATATTCATCCAGTAAGAAGTCAACTTTTAAAGACTTCTAAATTTTACAAAGTGCCACATGAAGCGACATCAAGTAAAATATTAAATATGAAAATTTATACGAAATTTATGTTATTTTACAGTATTAAAAAATTACAGCTCAGCTAAAGATCGTATTAATTTTGTTAAATTCTATTTTTCATATATATATATATATATATATTTTTTTTTTTTTCAAGAGTCCTCTACAGATCAACCGGCCGGTCTTGGGAACTGTTGTCGTTATTTCTTCGTTCCCCCGCAGACGCACGGGGGAGAAGAAACCCCATTGCCCCTCCCGTCGCGGTCTCTGTCTCTCTCTCTCTTTCCCCCTCTCTCTCTCTGATCTGCCGACGGCCATGGATTTGTGGCAGAGAGCGAAGGTCTTCGCGGAGGACGCAGCGAAGAGGTCGCAGGAGATCTCCAAGGTGGCCGCGCAGAGGTCCCAGGAGCTCACCAAAGGCGCCGCCAAATTCTCGCAAGAGTTCGTCACCGAGACCGCTAAGAAGTCCAAGGAGCTCGCCGCCGAGGCCAGCAAGAAGGCGGACCTGATCAAGGTCGAGGCCTTGAAGCGCGCCGACCAGATCAAGTCCCTCGCGGGAGAGATCCCGGTGCCGATCCCGCCGCTGGTTCAGAGCTCGTCGGAGGCCGCCGAGCAGTCACCGGATCTGGAGAGCTTCGGAATCACCGATGAGCTCAGGGAGTTTTTGAAAGGGATCACGCTGAGCACGTTCAGGGATTTCCCCATGGAAGGTGGGTACTCGCTGTCTCGTTTTGCTTCCTATTCGGGCAGCATTTGTTTGTTTTTCGCGGTCTTTTTCTTGATAATTGCGTCGTTGGAATTAACGAGGCTTGCCTTTCTCTGGAAACTCGTCCAGTTGTTGTACTCTTCGTCATCATCGTGAAATTGGTTTTGGACCCTCCCACTAGTCGTTGAGATCTTCTAGTAGGTGTCGATATACATGCTTTTGTAACCACGATTTACATAGTTTAATGCTCTGCATTATTAGATAGATCATTTTTACGTGACTCCAAGACTACAGTCTGGAGCTGCTTCCTGATGAGGATGTTTTAGAGACGTACATTTTCACATAATGATGTTTGAGTGTAACTGCTTGTGTTTGGACAATGTGGGCCATTTAGTAATGTCCTATCATCCGAAGCTTGGAACGCTTCATGGAATCTACAGTTTTGATTTTCATTTTCTTAATGCGTAACTTAGATCCAAATATATCACTATTTCTTCTATGAATATATTCTGTAGTACCATCCACATTTCAGGAAAAAAAAAACACTTAGATAGATCCAGCTGTCATTTTGGAAGAACGTTCTTTGTTGGTTCTTGTTTCATATAGTTGGTTATTCGGCTATATCAACTTTTCATTATTTATTTTATTCACATTACTTTGCCAATATCTAGATGAACCGGAGATATCTGATGTGCCGATGCTTTCCAATGTCCGGCAAGACCTCAATGAATGGCAAGCAACACATGCCACCCTTGTTCTTTCTTCAGTCAAGGTACTATGATCAACTGTTTTTTGGGTTATAGTTGACATTATCTATTCTTCTCTACTCAGATGGATTTCTCAAGCTCATTGCACAAAATTTCAGCCGCTTCAGTACATAAATTTCTTTGGTTGACTTGCACTATAATTTCCATATAAGGCATTTATCTTCATGAATTGACAATTTATCACACGAGTACTGTTTTTCAGTAAGATTAAACAATCAAGTGGTGAGATATTGACCACCTGCAGTATTAATTGAAGTGTGTTCAGGATAGGTCAATTTGTGTTGCTAGAAGTGGGATTTTACCACTTTGTAAATGAGACTCGGAAATTAGTACTGCAGACTATTTATAATCTAGGAGTACTTCAGAAGCACTTGTTTCGATGCACTTACATTGCAAATCATTTGGATGTCCTTCTAAAGTAATTTGATTCTGATAGGCAAAGAAGGAAATGATGGAACTGAAATAATCATCAGGGGTTTTCAAGTGATTATATTAGGTTCTTTAGCCTGTCAAAAATGACGGGACACATTGTACAAAGTATGTCATCCTGGGCCTAGATCTCCCGATGTGGCCCTTGTCAGACTGATGTGGTCAATCCAGGACAAGAGTTGACTGGAGGGGGTTGTGCTTGGTGTCCGATTTGGGGCTGATTAAATCTGGCTTTCCCTTGAAACTTGATATAAAACAATTGATAAAATTATACATTCAAAAGTTTTTTTAAGGTATGTTAGGAGGAAGCTTGAGAAGGTTGTGTTTTGGCTCATTGTCAAATAGTGCACCGTGCTTGCATGGGTTATATCCGTACACATGGTATTTCCGTCTGCCTTCCTTTTAGTGGATTGTGCTTGCATTTGGTTTCAATGAATTGATGATGCAGTCCAGAGTTCCTCACTATATACTCCCACTGAAAATTGAAGTCCACAGCTAAAACAGCGATACACGTCTGTGGCATATGCGAATGAGCTGAAACAGTGATATATGTCCTATATTTTGTTTCATCCCCCTTTAGTTGTCTTCTCTTTTCCCTGATTAAAGATGACCCATTGGTTAGTCAAGTGTAGCTGTGTGTACTTGCCTTGCTTTGCTTAATATGTATAATTTTAGCTTGTCAAAGAAATATGCAATTTTTAATGGCATACTTGGCAGACATTGGTGTATAAAGCACTATGTTTATATTCAATGCTCTTCACTACAAGTTTATAGGCAGATGAAATTATGATGCTTCTTTCTGAGTAAAATACCTTTTTTCGCCCACTTTCTTTTGTTTCTTTTCACATTCCATATGAAAACATTACTTTTTCTTGGGTCTGTCTGCACTGTTTTTCTCCAGACTGCAAACCCTTGAAAATGTCAGTTTGATTCCTTTTCTAATTTGATTTCAGCTTTATAGTTTGGTCTCAGATAACATGTAGCACTGGAAGTAGTTCCTTGGTTAACTTTTTTGTGCTTTTTGGCCGTGCAGGAAATTTCAAAGTTCAGATATGAACTATGCCCAAGATCAATGAAAGAGAGGAAATTCTGGCGGATTTACTTCGTGCTTGTGAATGGTTATGTGGCTCCGTAAGTGCATTCATCAAATCTGCAAGCAACTTCATTTAGCTTGTAATTTTATATGCCACAGCATGTTATTCTATTCTATTAGCTTTCTTGATGTCATTTGGGCGATGAATGAGTTGCACAAGCGTTCTCTTCCTTAATATACACACACTGCAAAGCCTTCTTGTGCATTTGTTAATTTAACACAAAATTCAACAGTTTTGATTCATCTTTACTCTTTAAAATCTACAGGGAAATGGGTGACCATCTTACCTTGGCTACCTAATATTGCAACTAAACTCTAGTTAATATACAGCACAAAAATGGCTTTCCATTCATTTGTCATTTGCGTGAATGTCAAATGCTGACAAGGTGATTTGCATTGGTATGTCATTTGCATGTCCCATGCCAGGTCCAATAAATTGGCAATTGTATGTCTAATGTTTCCCTTTCTATTTTTGCCTTTTCTGAGTCTTCTTGTATGTCATATTCCCTAAGTAATGACAAGATTTCATTTAGGGCAACAGTTTCATTGTTGCTTCTTCAAGAAAGAGACTGCATTGTTTCAGCATGCTAATCTTGTAATTTAATTATCAACATGTGGTCCTTTGTCAGGAAAATCTTATGTTTTCTGCAGCTGTTATGCTAACTGTATGAATTTTCAAAATAGGTATGAGAAACAGTACATGGAGTCCAAGCCGAAGGAAACACAGCAAGAAAATGAAACGTCCAAGGAAACCTCAACCTCTGTAGCTCCAACACCAGGAGACAAGGAAGCAAAGTTGCAAAGTAAGAGTTCGACCACAGAACAGGACTTGGATGTGTTTCTTCTGGGTGATGGAAGCAGTGATGAAGGTCCAGGTGGGCAAACCATTTTCTGCAGTTCACTTAGATATTCTTTTACATCGTACGGTAGACATAATGTTTATACCTTTGAAACAAAAGTATAGGAAATAAACGGGATTGCAAATATAACCCAATAACATGTCTATGGTTGTGCCCTTAGAGTCCAAAAAAAAAAAAAAAAAAAACAAACCTATGCCCTTGCTTGCTTTCTTGATCGCAGCATTAACTCTGTTTGCATTGCAGTACAGTGTATATATATATATATATATATATATATATAATATATATATATATTATATATATATATATTTCAGAAATAGGCATTTTTTAATCAAATTTTTCTGGCATATTTCTACTCGGGTTCAGTCCTCTTTTTTTTTGCTAGGTAAATTTTTTTTTGTTATATTTAATAGGAGGAGGGGAATAGCGGGTCGAACCTGCACCCTTGCACTCGAAAGTGGGAGGTGCTACCGCTGCGGCCCTGCCGCTTTGGTGGGTTCAGTCTTTTATGTGGAAGAATATAATCTGCAAATTTTTGTAAACCATCTGGGTTCTAAAATAGTATGTTTTCTTTCGGGTATAGAAACGGATATGTAGATTACTGGTGTGTCATATGCAAAGTACCAAAATAGAAAGGATGCTTCTCAGTTTTCTAGCCAATCTGTGTTCTTAGAATTGTTTCCACCATGCAGTTACTAAATAATTGTTTCCTCTTCAGACGACGGCGGTGACAATTTTGATGATTTTGACAAGATCTAGGACAATCTGGTAAGCGCAATAAACTCCTTATATTGTATAGGCATTTACGTTTCTCTTTTTCCTATTTATTTTTCAATTAATTGCTATCCATTTTAGCCAAAAAGTTACAATTCCGACCACATATTTTATTGTCTCCCAATGCTGAGAACAGCAAAACTTGAAATCATATGTTGGCAGCTTTTCACTAAAGGGGTGTTTTCTCATAAACCACCACCAAATGCTGTAGCTGAGCGATACATCAAATATTTATGGTGTTTTACGGCACTTCATTTCAAACCAACCAACCCCCGAGTGAGCAGAATGCTTATTTTCTTTATTTTGTCATTAGAATTGGACGAATTCTATGGTAGTGAACTTTTAGCTACCCCATCTACCTCCCTTAAACAAATCAGAGTGCTGGAAGTGCTGAAACTCAGTGTGGAAAATTTAATGCCAAAAGAAAATTTTAGTTCAGAGACATGTTCCATAAATATAACATGCTAGAAATGACAAAATGGCACTAATGTGATGCGAGGGAATCAACATGTAGGCGCACAGCACCTGTTTCTTCAGTGTCTAATGTTTATTTGATGGTTGTACTACTTTCTGTAGAATAATCAGAGTCTAGTGTCACGAATGCCTACAAACTGAACATAACGTAGTCGGTCCTGGATGTCTATTGCGTGGGTTAGGGAGAAATCCCCAGGTTTTACCTTGGCACAGCCCATATTTTTTGTTTTGTTTATTTGAACAGCCGCTTTTCTACTGTAGCGGAAACCACAGGAATAAACCAGTGCGCCTGTAGCCTCGTCCATGGAGGAGACTATGGGTCCAAATTCCACCTCCTGCTGTTGTGTGAGATGAGGGTTTTGGCCCACCGGTTCAGGGGGGGCCTATGTCTGAGTGCTCCCCTCAGGTGGACCGGGCTGTAGAGAATTTCTCTTTCCGGTGGGACATTTGGACCACCCAAACAAAGGCAGACCTCTGGCAACTGTGTCAAGAAACGCCCATTAATTAGGGGGTGAAATACTCATGATTTCTCAAACTTGTAAAAAACTCGGACCAAAAAAGAAAATGTCAAGAATAAAAAGAAAAATAAGTGGCTGCAACTACAACAAGCACTCAGCCCCGGGTGTTTAAGCCACCCCCCCCCCCCCCCCCCCCAAAAAAAAAAAAAAAAAAAAAATCCTTCTGTATGTCCTGCTATATTTGCCATGTGCCAATTGTATGCGTGCTGAAGCTTGATCTGAGGATATACGTTTTCTAGTTTCAGACGCAAGATGATGATGAGAACATTACGAGGACGCTGTTCATTGATTCAGCTCGTGTCTTCTCAGGTAGCGAGTTTCAGAACTGTCCAAAGAATGTGGTCTCAAGATGTTAATTGTGTGCGAGTGTAATATAATATGACGTTCGTTTAGTAATATGATATTTGTTTACGTGAGAAAGGTAGCAATCTATTATTCCATGTAAATTATTTCAGATATTTTTGTTCGTTTATTTATTTTATTTTATTACAATTAGCATTGAGACTCATCTCCCGTGTATTGACATCTTGAGAACAAAAATGTTTGTTTCTTTTTACTCCATCATTAATTCAAATAACACCTTGGTCTATCTCAAGATTGTCGCGAGTGGTTCTAATGTTGTTTACGGGTGGAAATAGTTCGTTCGTCATGGATGTGGCCGAACGTGATTCCATTTCGAAGGCTGCGTCCGGACCAGTTACATGTCGAGCTAAATTTTGGGCTCGGTCCAACCAAGTGGTAGTTAGAAGGCACTTTTTTGAACACCTTTTATTCAGCACGTCCAGCTTCTTATTCTCATTTTGATTTTAATTGGGTGAGTTAAAGTGCGAATCTACGTTGAATAATTAATTCATAAGTCTCAATAAAGTTTGCTTCGAGTAAAAGATAAGAAGTAGAAATGTAATTGAGTAATGCTTGCTACCTACCCTAACAATGGGGCAGATAGCAAGCAGCATGCATGTTCGCCCTCACATGCGGACAACGTGTGGATTCCACACACATACTCGAGATCCAACCCCATGTATCAAATGGTGCGGTCCACATGCTACTCGGTTTCCGATCTCCATACCATGTGTTGAGGTTTAGTCAAATTTTATTGGAATTCCCTAAAACGGGTCCATACACGGATTTCCCTGGTATTCAGTAATTTAACTCATGAGAAATGCTTATTGCTCTCTAAGGAGGGCAATAAAAAGTTCTGTGAATTACCCTTCAAACAATTTTATTGGTTGAAAAGCTAACAAGACTTTTTCTCTCTTTTTCAACCCATAAAATTACTTCAAAAGTAATCCACATCACTATTATTGCCCTCTAAACATTTCTCTTTTCCCTTAATCATGAGGAGAGCAGCTAATAAGATATCGACTTCCTCCTCCAGCTTTATCTCAAACAATGAAGGCGCCTCGCATGCGTGCCGTTTTGTCACGAAATTTCCAAGGGATTCGAAAACATAGCGATGCGACGTAACGGGAAGCTAAAATAAGCCGCTTATACAAGGTAAGGTAAAGCCAGTTAGGAAAGCTGCTTCGCAATTTGCAACGGAAGCATCGCGTAAAACGAGAAATAAACAAATAAAAGAATACCCAGCAACTTCCTGGCCGTCGCACAAAATCAGGAAGACTACGAGCGGCATGTACAAAGAGGTATTTTATCATATACTTTCATACGCATTAAAGCCGGATAGATATAGGGCGGATATCAGCATCCTAGATGGCATCAAATTTACGCCTCTTGTTAGCCTGCTCCGATTCCTCGCCGCTACTCCCAACCCTTGAATGCCCTGCAACTTGATTGCTAGATGAAGGGTCATCCGGATCCTGCAAAAGAGGGAGCAAAATGTGGTCGAAAGTCGTGTGCTTAAAACAACAGAAAGATCCTTGGCCAGCAGGCCACATCCATTCTCCCTTTTGTTGATACAGTAAAGAAAAGGTTGACATTAACTTAAATGAAATAGCTTCCTAAGACATCACCTCATGGAAGGAAAGAACTAGGACATCGTCAAAAAAAATTATGGAAGACCTATAGTATTAACAGTTGATTTGAAATGTCAGGAACTTAGGTGAGAAACAATTCTTCTAGATTATCTTAAGTATTCAGGAGGTTGAGGAACGATTCTTCTAGGTCATCCTCTCCTAAGTATGCAGGATGAAACAATTGGCATATATCACATACCCTGGTACTGGACATTGGCCTACTAATTGCTTGCCTACCAAGACTAAGCTGCACAGAGATGCTGGCTTGAGAAAGATCCACACCCGAGCTCTGCAGTGCCTGAGTTAAGTTATTCAGTAACCTGGCACAGGCCATACAATCAAAACACCGTCATGTCAACATAAAGTCTTTTTGACCCTAGTAAATAAACAGCAGATCAAGTTTAAGATCTTGGTCTCCAGATGAAAGGTTCTAACAGTTGTGACTGAAATAAAATTCTACATCACAATGGAGGCTATCTCTGTCTCATCACTTTTAAATCTTCATAACAAAATTTCTAGATGATAAATTAGATAGACATCAAAACTACGATAAACGGTGAGTTTTCTTTGAATAAGAACTGTTCAAAGGACTTGGAATGTCTAACTATCTACATGCAAATAAATGATGTCTAAATAAAGGGACATCTGGAACCGAAGAAGGGCTGGAGCATCTTTTGACTTCCCAAAGATTGACTTCTTGATCAAAAAACAAATACACAAAGGAATTTGCTCCAGACAATGTGGATTCACATGAAAAAAATCCCCATGAAATTGACAGACAGCAATAGAATGCTGTACCGCAAGAAATTAAAATGTCTATAAACAAGTAGAATAATCACTTACCCTTCAGAGTACATGCTGGACAAAGAAATTGTGCCCTCATCAATAACTAGGTCTTCTTGCCCACTTAAAATATCTGTGCTAACACTACAGTCTGTGGTACATGATCTTAGCCACTGAGCCTGAGGTTGTGTTGCCATGTTCTCAGAATCACAAATCGACCTGTGCTGAGGTAGAAACAAACTGGTGCCTGCCCCACCGGCAGGATATTGCATGGGAACTTGCATAGATACTGATTTACTGGGCAACCCACAGCTAACATTCTCCGATTCCACCAAATTTTGTGCATCCAACATGACAGCTGGAGCATGGGCAATGGTACTATCAGTAGGAAAAATGAAGCCACTGGTCACCGGACCATTTTTCATGATATGTGAAGCATCTATCATACTCTCTCCAGGTGTTTGCCCATTTTTCTGCTTGAAGAAAGAAACAAAAGCCAAGATCAAAAATCCATGGGCAAAAGCACGGACAGAAAAAGATCCTAGGCCCAAATGCATATAAGTGTACTATCATTAAGTTCCGATAATAATTTTAAGGGTAAATTAACTAGGAGTCCTTAACAGATATTTAATTTATTTTCTAGTCCCTGACAGAACTGTAACTCATTACAGTAAGTGTTATCTCTGGTTACAATATACGTTAAATCATGTTACAATAAGGATCTCCTTATTACAGTCAATGACTTCTAATTAATTTCCCCTAATTTTAAGTGTCAAATACCAGTGTATTTTTCCAGAATGTTCTAAAAAAGACTTTTTCCTGCCAAAAAAGAAAACAAAACTGATTAAAACATCTCTTTTCCTGCCAGTGTATTTTTAAGTGTCAAACGCTCATGACTCTTGGAACTATGAAAATAGATAATCTCTCTCCAAATTCATCTCTACAACCTACTCAAGCTTAGGAATACCAAGATAAAACAAGCATCTCAAAACCACCACAATTTTTCCGGGGTTTAGTTACTTGATTTTCTTAGCATATCAATGCTCTTCAGGTGTGTCATAACTGAGAACACGTTCAAAATCACCATTGGCATGTATATTCAGTGTTACACCAAAAATAGCACACAGTGCCAACATTATTACAATTTGTGGGTGATGACATATGAATGCCGTGTTGTGCATAATGTGAAGACTTGCCCCTTCCCCCTTCCCAGTTTTTACTTGATCATGTACTATCACAGACACCATGACTCAACATACTGATGGAGGAATCCATCAACTTCATCAAATAGTACTAAATCTGGAGTATCTTATGAGTTCACGCCATATGACATATCATAGACAGCTGCTAACTAGATCAAGATAAGACCTCTATTAGACCACAACTGAGATGTTTGAAATGCATATTGTCCTGAATTAAGAATTCTAACAAGGCAGGCATTGAATGATGAACTAGGGGATGAGTCACATTCTTGAAATGCAATCTCCTAGCAGGGGAAAAACTAGGTTTTTTGCAAGTCACATAAAAAATGCTACAAAATGAAAACAAGGTTTGCATTATCACATGATGACATGAGAGAGATGCAAGGGAATCCAATGAGAGGGGAGGTTTGACAAGAATATTGCTGGTCAAAATATTCCAAGATGGAAAAGATTCATGGGTTCTAGTTCGTCATGGAGGGATGTAGGAAATGGATAAATACAGATATCCTGGGAATACGAAAGTGGAGTGTCATGAACTGCTATCCACAACTGATGACAGAATCCAAAATGATATGAGACATTCAGGTTGCAAACCCACTAAATGTTCATATCCTTTAAAATCTTCATATATGTATCCTTTAAAATCCTTTAAAATTTTCTCTACCATTTTTTACTGTTTGAGTAATGGCTCAATTCATGCATGAAGGAATGTCATTGACATATGGACGATGCATGAAAGCCATGATGAAAACAACATTGCAGAAAAGCACCATATAATGACAACAACAGGCATGGACCTCTATATGCACACATAACCAGTCACTTGCCAAGAATGTGCATTATATGATAGAGATGGCAAAGAATTCAGTCCATTACCCATGGCATCAGCTTCACATTGTCATGGCTCCATTCTGGATATGAAGATTCATACTTTTGCACCTTCTCTTGTAAAAATTGGATGTATTCAATGACCTTGCAATAGAAACCACTGGTTAACAAGAAGGAATCCAAAGGCACCTCACTATAACTTATGTCAAGACATTTATTCCCAAATCAATGGAGGATACCTCTAAAAGAAATGACGCTTTATCTCTTTTCTGATCACTATGTGGTATAAGGCTTCTCAAAATCTGAAATCTGCATAAGACCACCATGTCAGTTCTCATGGAACAGGCATTTATGGAAGTAATGCCCTTTGCTTTTACACAGAAGGTTTGTACAAAGTTCCTAAAATGAAATGGGGCAGAAAAATATCAACAGGCAGAGATAGAGAAAGAGTGCGATATAGAGAAAGAGTGTGATATTAAACATAAATTCCTACAATCCAAAGAGAATCAAATGTCTGATACTCTGGTAAATATTGAATAGTTTGAAGAAAAGGACAAGACTAGTTATCAGTTAACAAGAAGCCAGAAAATACCTGTCCAATGCTGGACATAAAACAAATCATACTAGCGCCAATCTGTAAAAAGCTCTAGATCATTTCTGGATGAGAAATGCTTATTGTAAGAAGCATCTTGCAAAAAGTATGAGGTGGATAGCAAGAGAGAAATCTTTTGGTGGAAAGCCCCTGACAATTACCATACATTTGCTAATCGTCAGCCAATAGGATCGCTCTCTTGCATTCCACCTCATACTTATTCCAAGATGCTTCTTGCAATAACTATTTCTCCTTCTGGAGATAATTTTTTTAAGTGAATTTTTTGAGACATTTTATGGCAAAGTTTTACTGAAAACTCTCATGTTAGAAAATGATCACTCAATTCCACAAATAGTAAAAAAATGCCCATAGGACCATAATGATTACATGATATAAAAGTCAAAAGGTGAGATCACAGATTCAAAACACCTCAACGATCTCATTTATTTATGTTTTCTAAATAGCTTCTTGCCTTTAACACCAAGGCCATCGCCTCGGCATTTGAGGGTGAGGCGACCCCTTGGTTGCCTCAGGCGCCCCTCGCCTCTGAATACATCATTTAATCCTTCAAAGGAGCTGAGAAGACTTGAGAAATCCAAGCAAATAAATGGTGAAAGATGCAGTATTTGTAAATAACTCTTTGCAAAAAAGAAATTGAAGACAGTAGGGTTCTTTTTCCAATAATTGAGGACGATAGTTTCTATTGCTAGGAACAACTCGAAACTAAAACATTTTTTGAAAACTAGACATTAAAGATGAATTTAAGGAACCCGTGGCAGGATACTCTACATTCGAAGAAGGTTCCTCAAATTAAAACAAGATTGGAAAAACATAAGCCTGCCCATACGGCTCTTTAAACAATAAAGACAAGAAACGTCGCCAAAACGGAACAAGGTCGGATGTCAAAGAACATGAACCTTAGCGGAGATTAAACTAACACAGAAGACAGGAATCTAGAGAAACGAAAAACAGGAGGACTAGAGGGTAGATAACTCGCCTATCATTAATTTTGCTCCTCCGACGTTGCTCAGTTGCTGAATGCTTCGACCGTGGCGTCGAGGGCTTCTGATCATTGTTTTGGTTGTTGATGTTAATATTATTGTTGCTGCCACCATCCACTTTCACCGTCAATCCTGAAATTGATCACGCCAGAAAAATTAATTACCTTCGAATACATAGAATTTACGAATACCGACAATTGTCCATCATCTCAGAACGAGTAAACGAGCACGACCAACAGACAGACAGAGGTCTAACACTCTAAAAGACGAACACCTTGGGGGAGTAAGTGTCGTTCTTCCCAAAATCTTCCTCCTCGTCCTCATCGTCGTCCGCGAAGCCCTTGTTAGATCTCGACACCGCATCCATGGGACGCCTCTTGCGCTGCGTCCTACTCCGAGGACCGAGGTGGAGCCCCCAGGCAAGGTGGCGATCGAGGGTCCCCGGGAACCCTAGGGAAGAAAGCAAGGAGCTGTAGGGGAACAGGAAGCAGAAGGCACCGACGGGATGGTACCCGGAGGAGGACAGAAGCAGCAACCGATGTTGCCGCCGCGAGCGGCGGGGAGAGCAGATGGTGAAGGCCACTGCTGCTGCCGCTCCTGGTTGCTGTCGCTGCTGGAGCTTCTGCTGCTCTGCAGGTGTGGGCCTGCGAGTTGGTCAAAACAAAGTACGAACAAAAGGGGAGCGGCGATTTGCTGATAAAAAGTAGGGCTTTTTGCATAAGGGAAATGCTCACCTCCGTCCTGGACAGCTACCAAAATTTACCTCTAGGATAAATTGATTTTTTGGATGGTGCGAAGATACTACCATAAAATAGTTTAAGAGCTTTTTATCCTTTAATAAAATAAATTTATTCTAGAACAAATTAATTATAGGTCTTGTCAAAGTATAGATTTATTTTCTAATTCTTGTTAGAAAAATATTTCACAAATAACTCTTTTTTAGTGGACTTTATCAATCAGTCTTTGAAAAGACAGTTTCTGTCTTCTATTTTTTTTCTTCTTATTTTACCTTTCTATTTGCTTTTGTGCCATTAGATATATATGACCACTGTGGTCATACTTTAAATGCACTTAGTGCATGTTTGGTATGAGATTAAAAAAAAGGGGGATGCGGGTAAATTAATTTGGAGATACATTATCCCTATTCTTAATCCACCTCTTGTTTGATATTTTTAGAGTTAAATTTTTGAAGATAATTTCATTCTTTATTGGGTAGGAAACGGTGTTAGTGTGAGGATAGAACCTTTATTTTTACTTTTGAGGGAAAAAATGGGTGTAGAAAATGGGGATAAGCTATCCCATCGAAAAGGTGGGATAAGCTATCCCTAATTTATCCCCACTTTTTAAGATATCTCCAAAATACTTAAACTATGGTTATCCTCACTTTTTGTAGGCACCAAACTTGGGATGTGGTTAACTCTTATCCTCTATTTAATCTCATACCAAATAGACACTTAAAATTTAATTTCAAAGTTGTAAAAGTATGTGTGACAGTGAGTTAAAATATGCGCGATTTAAAGTAACTGTTAATATGATTTAAAGTGTAACTGTTGACATGACTTAAAGTCTAAGTTCTAAAACGTTAAAGTAAGAGTTCAAAGTTATTAAAGTATGTGACAGTGAGTTAAAATATGTGAGATTTAAAGTAAATGTTGATATGATTTAAAGTGTAACTATTGGCATGACTTAAAGTCTAAATTTGAAAATGTTAAACTAAGAGTTCGAAGGTGTTAAAATATGTGTGACAATTTGTTAAAATGTGTGAGACTTGATGTCACTGTTAATATGACTTAAAGTATATGTTCTAAGACGATAAAGTAAGTGTTGGAGTTGTTAAAGTATATGTGATAGCTGAGTTAAAGTGTGTGGGATTTAAATTAACTGTTGACATAAATTAAAATCTAAGTTTGAAGACGTTAAAGTAAGTTAAAGTAAGAGTTCAAAGTCGTTAAGGTATGTGCGATGGTGAGTTAAACTGTGTGAAACTTAAAGTCACTGTTGGTATGACTTAAAATCTAAGTTTGAAGATTTTAAAGTAAGAGAAGAAACCAGTTAAAGTAAAAGAGCAAACATGTTAAAAAAGAGAAAACCTATTAAAACAGAAGATAAAATCAGTTAAAGTGTCTGGTTTGTTAAAGTAGTAGTTGCAGTGTGTTAAAACAGTAGGTATAATTTATTAAAGTCATAGTTGTTGTCGTTAAAATAGTAGTTGTAGTGTGTTAAAGATGCGAAGAAACTAGTTAAAGTAGAAGAAGAAACATGTTAAAGAAGAAGAGGAAATATGTTAAAGTATGTAGAATTTAAAGTAACTGTTGATATAGTTTAAAGTGTAACGGCTTTAAAGTAATAATTGCCCATAGTCAGAAGACAGAAAATGTTAGTCTCTAACTATCAGCACAAATCACAATAAAGTAGGACTAGAAATTAACATCCTTAAAAATAATTAGATTTTTTGTGTGCAGACATTTCTGACAGGGACCTGCAGTTAAGGTCTCCTCTTTGACAGGGACCTATAAATAAATTTTCCTTTATTCAACTTAACAAATTATTTATTCCACTCTCATTTGTATCATATCGTGATAGGAGAAAGCCCTAAACCTTTGGCACGGTTGATCTGATCGAACTATTTTTGTTCTTTATTTTTTAAAAATTGTATCATCTGGATCGAAACATATCGATGTGGTATGCTTTGATCTGACTTGTGTTAGTAGAAACTCGACACGACCAACCTTAGTTCCACTTAACAACTATTTGTTCTACTTACTAAATTATTTGTTTTAGTTTGTTCTACATAGAAAACTAAGTGGAACAATTAGTTGCTAAGTGGAACAAATTCTTTTGATGGGAGATGAAAAATATTTAAAGCCACTTTTATGGTGAGACCCATGCAACACACAAAGGGCTAATTTGGTAATTGATTAAGTTACTAGTCATGAGTGCCATGCAAGTCAATTCACATGAGTGATGACATTTGTAATCTTGTATCAATCTCTTTTGGTAATGATGACAATAATTATGTTAATGATATTTTCTCACTCCATATTACATATATAGGATGATGTTTATATATTGTAATGTCCATGAATCTGTGCAATGAGAATTAGGATCATGATGAGATCATGATAATGAGACCTATCCTTTTTAAACATAAATCCGAAATATTCCTAGTCATATGTTACTCGAGAAGGACATCGAGATAACCGGATGGACCAGTGTGCTATATACCCGTCTATATGATGAAGGCAATTGGTCTTGTAGCTGCTTGTGTGGAGACACTAGGGATATATTGTAGGTGCTCATTGGAGAATGAGTTTATTGAATGATCCACTCTCGGAATATTGTATGGTTAACGATACCTAATTATCAAATATCGATTTTGTGGTCTCAGTTGTATAGCTAGTCTATAGACTTAAGACACCAAAAATGTCTTATTTGAGTACTATATTTTTTGATACGTGACTTATAAGTCAAGAAG
>CM024762.1:129367978-129442605 GCA_014218235.1 Colocasia esculenta | reverse complement strand
TTGGCCGTGCAGGAAATTTCAAAGTTCAGATATGAACTATGCCCAAGATCAATGAAAGAGAGGAAATTCTGGCGGATTTACTTCGTGCTTGTGAATGGTTATGTGGCTCCGTAAGTGCATTCATCAAATCTGCAAGCAACTTCATTTAGCTTGTAATTTTATATGCCACAGCATGTTATTCTATTCTATTAGCTTTCTTGATGTCATTTGGGCGATGAATGAGTTGCACAAGCGTTCTCTTCCTTAATATACACACACTGCAAAGCCTTCTTGTGCATTTGTTAATTTAACACAAAATTCAACAGTTTTGATTCATCTTTACTCTTTAAAATCTACAGGGAAATGGGTGACCATCTTACCTTGGCTACCTAATATTGCAACTAAACTCTAGTTAATATACAGCACAAAAATGGCTTTCCATTCATTTGTCATTTGCGTGAATGTCAAATGCTGACAAGGTGATTTGCATTGGTATGTCATTTGCATGTCCCATGCCAGGTCCAATAAATTGGCAATTGTATGTCTAATGTTTCCCTTTCTATTTTTGCCTTTTCTGAGTCTTCTTGTATGTCATATTCCCTAAGTAATGACAAGATTTCATTTAGGGCAACAGTTTCATTGTTGCTTCTTCAAGAAAGAGACTGCATTGTTTCAGCATGCTAATCTTGTAATTTAATTATCAACATGTGGTCCTTTGTCAGGAAAATCTTATGTTTTCTGCAGCTGTTATGCTAACTGTATGAATTTTCAAAATAGGTATGAGAAACAGTACATGGAGTCCAAGCCGAAGGAAACACAGCAAGAAAATGAAACGTCCAAGGAAACCTCAACCTCTGTAGCTCCAACACCAGGAGACAAGGAAGCAAAGTTGCAAAGTAAGAGTTCGACCACAGAACAGGACTTGGATGTGTTTCTTCTGGGTGATGGAAGCAGTGATGAAGGTCCAGGTGGGCAAACCATTTTCTGCAGTTCACTTAGATATTCTTTTACATCGTACGGTAGACATAATGTTTATACCTTTGAAACAAAAGTATAGGAAATAAACGGGATTGCAAATATAACCCAATAACATGTCTATGGTTGTGCCCTTAGAGTCCAAAAAAAAAAAAAAAAAAAACAAACCTATGCCCTTGCTTGCTTTCTTGATCGCAGCATTAACTCTGTTTGCATTGCAGTACAGTGTATATATATATATATATATATATATATATAATATATATATATATTATATATATATATATTTCAGAAATAGGCATTTTTTAATCAAATTTTTCTGGCATATTTCTACTCGGGTTCAGTCCTCTTTTTTTTTGCTAGGTAAATTTTTTTTTGTTATATTTAATAGGAGGAGGGGAATAGCGGGTCGAACCTGCACCCTTGCACTCGAAAGTGGGAGGTGCTACCGCTGCGGCCCTGCCGCTTTGGTGGGTTCAGTCTTTTATGTGGAAGAATATAATCTGCAAATTTTTGTAAACCATCTGGGTTCTAAAATAGTATGTTTTCTTTCGGGTATAGAAACGGATATGTAGATTACTGGTGTGTCATATGCAAAGTACCAAAATAGAAAGGATGCTTCTCAGTTTTCTAGCCAATCTGTGTTCTTAGAATTGTTTCCACCATGCAGTTACTAAATAATTGTTTCCTCTTCAGACGACGGCGGTGACAATTTTGATGATTTTGACAAGATCTAGGACAATCTGGTAAGCGCAATAAACTCCTTATATTGTATAGGCATTTACGTTTCTCTTTTTCCTATTTATTTTTCAATTAATTGCTATCCATTTTAGCCAAAAAGTTACAATTCCGACCACATATTTTATTGTCTCCCAATGCTGAGAACAGCAAAACTTGAAATCATATGTTGGCAGCTTTTCACTAAAGGGGTGTTTTCTCATAAACCACCACCAAATGCTGTAGCTGAGCGATACATCAAATATTTATGGTGTTTTACGGCACTTCATTTCAAACCAACCAACCCCCGAGTGAGCAGAATGCCTATTTTCTTTATTTTGTCATTAGAATTGGACGAATTCTATGGTAGTGAACTTTTAGCTACCCCATCTACCTCCCTTAAACAAATCAGAGTGCTGGAAGTGCTGAAACTCAGTGTGGAAAATTTAATGCCAAAAGAAAATTTTAGTTCAGAGACATGTTCCATAAATATAACATGCTAGAAATGACAAAATGGCACTAATGTGATGCGAGGGAATCAACATGTAGGCGCACAGCACCTGTTTCTTCAGTGTCTAATGTTTATTTGATGGTTGTACTACTTTCTGTAGAATAATCAGAGTCTAGTGTCACGAATGCCTACAAACTGAACATAACGTAGTCGGTCCTGGATGTCTATTGCGTGGGTTAGGGAGAAATCCCCAGGTTTTACCTTGGCACAGCCCATATTTTTTGTTTTGTTTATTTGAACAGCCGCTTTTCTACTGTAGCGGAAACCACAGGAATAAACCAGTGCGCCTGTAGCCTCGTCCATGGAGGAGACTATGGGTCCAAATTCCACCTCCTGCTGTTGTGTGAGATGAGGGTTTTGGCCCACCGGTTCAGGGGGGGCCTATGTCTGAGTGCTCCCCTCAGGTGGACCGGGCTGTAGAGAATTTCTCTTTCCGGTGGGACATTTGGACCACCCAAACAAAGGCAGACCTCTGGCAACTGTGTCAAGAAACGCCCATTAATTAGGGGGTGAAATACTCATGATTTCTCAAACTTGTAAAAAACTCGGACCAAAAAAGAAAATGTCAAGAATAAAAAGAAAAATAAGTGGCTGCAACTACAACAAGCACTCAGCCCCGGGTGTTTAAGCCACCCCCCCCCCCCCCCCCCCCAAAAAAAAAAAAAAAAAAAAAATCCTTCTGTATGTCCTGCTATATTTGCCATGTGCCAATTGTATGCGTGCTGAAGCTTGATCTGAGGATATACGTTTTCTAGTTTCAGACGCAAGATGATGATGAGAACATTACGAGGACGCTGTTCATTGATTCAGCTCGTGTCTTCTCAGGTAGCGAGTTTCAGAACTGTCCAAAGAATGTGGTCTCAAGATGTTAATTGTGTGCGAGTGTAATATAATATGACGTTCGTTTAGTAATATGATATTTGTTTACGTGAGAAAGGTAGCAATCTATTATTCCATGTAAATTATTTCAGATATTTTTGTTCGTTTATTTATTTTATTTTATTACAATTAGCATTGAGACTCATCTCCCGTGTATTGACATCTTGAGAACAAAAATGTTTGTTTCTTTTTACTCCATCATTAATTCAAATAACACCTTGGTCTATCTCAAGATTGTCGCGAGTGGTTCTAATGTTGTTTACGGGTGGAAATAGTTCGTTCGTCATGGATGTGGCCGAACGTGATTCCATTTCGAAGGCTGCGTCCGGACCAGTTACATGTCGAGCTAAATTTTGGGCTCGGTCCAACCAAGTGGTAGTTAGAAGGCACTTTTTTGAACACCTTTTATTCAGCACGTCCAGCTTCTTATTCTCATTTTGATTTTAATTGGGTGAGTTAAAGTGCGAATCTACGTTGAATAATTAATTCATAAGTCTCAATAAAGTTTGCTTCGAGTAAAAGATAAGAAGTAGAAATGTAATTGAGTAATGCTTGCTACCTACCCTAACAATGGGGCAGATAGCAAGCAGCATGCATGTTCGCCCTCACATGCGGACAACGTGTGGATTCCACACACATACTCGAGATCCAACCCCATGTATCAAATGGTGCGGTCCACATGCTACTCGGTTTCCGATCTCCATACCATGTGTTGAGGTTTAGTCAAATTTTATTGGAATTCCCTAAAACGGGTCCATACACGGATTTCCCTGGTATTCAGTAATTTAACTCATGAGAAATGCTTATTGCTCTCTAAGGAGGGCAATAAAAAGTTCTGTGAATTACCCTTCAAACAATTTTATTGGTTGAAAAGCTAACAAGACTTTTTCTCTCTTTTTCAACCCATAAAATTACTTCAAAAGTAATCCACATCACTATTATTGCCCTCTAAACATTTCTCTTTTCCCTTAATCATGAGGAGAGCAGCTAATAAGATATCGACTTCCTCCTCCAGCTTTATCTCAAACAATGAAGGCGCCTCGCATGCGTGCCGTTTTGTCACGAAATTTCCAAGGGATTCGAAAACATAGCGATGCGACGTAACGGGAAGCTAAAATAAGCCGCTTATACAAGGTAAGGTAAAGCCAGTTAGGAAAGCTGCTTCGCAATTTGCAACGGAAGCATCGCGTAAAACGAGAAATAAACAAATAAAAGAATACCCAGCAACTTCCTGGCCGTCGCACAAAATCAGGAAGACTACGAGCGGCATGTACAAAGAGGTATTTTATCATATACTTTCATACGCATTAAAGCCGGATAGATATAGGGCGGATATCAGCATCCTAGATGGCATCAAATTTACGCCTCTTGTTAGCCTGCTCCGATTCCTCGCCGCTACTCCCAACCCTTGAATGCCCTGCAACTTGATTGCTAGATGAAGGGTCATCCGGATCCTGCAAAAGAGGGAGCAAAATGTGGTCGAAAGTCGTGTGCTTAAAACAACAGAAAGATCCTTGGCCAGCAGGCCACATCCATTCTCCCTTTTGTTGATACAGTAAAGAAAAGGTTGACATTAACTTAAATGAAATAGCTTCCTAAGACATCACCTCATGGAAGGAAAGAACTAGGACATCGTCAAAAAAAATTATGGAAGACCTATAGTATTAACAGTTGATTTGAAATGTCAGGAACTTAGGTGAGAAACAATTCTTCTAGATTATCTTAAGTATTCAGGAGGTTGAGGAACGATTCTTCTAGGTCATCCTCTCCTAAGTATGCAGGATGAAACAATTGGCATATATCACATACCCTGGTACTGGACATTGGCCTACTAATTGCTTGCCTACCAAGACTAAGCTGCACAGAGATGCTGGCTTGAGAAAGATCCACACCCGAGCTCTGCAGTGCCTGAGTTAAGTTATTCAGTAACCTGGCACAGGCCATACAATCAAAACACCGTCATGTCAACATAAAGTCTTTTTGACCCTAGTAAATAAACAGCAGATCAAGTTTAAGATCTTGGTCTCCAGATGAAAGGTTCTAACAGTTGTGACTGAAATAAAATTCTACATCACAATGGAGGCTATCTCTGTCTCATCACTTTTAAATCTTCATAACAAAATTTCTAGATGATAAATTAGATAGACATCAAAACTACGATAAACGGTGAGTTTTCTTTGAATAAGAACTGTTCAAAGGACTTGGAATGTCTAACTATCTACATGCAAATAAATGATGTCTAAATAAAGGGACATCTGGAACCGAAGAAGGGCTGGAGCATCTTTTGACTTCCCAAAGATTGACTTCTTGATCAAAAAACAAATACACAAAGGAATTTGCTCCAGACAATGTGGATTCACATGAAAAAAATCCCCATGAAATTGACAGACAGCAATAGAATGCTGTACCGCAAGAAATTAAAATGTCTATAAACAAGTAGAATAATCACTTACCCTTCAGAGTACATGCTGGACAAAGAAATTGTGCCCTCATCAATAACTAGGTCTTCTTGCCCACTTAAAATATCTGTGCTAACACTACAGTCTGTGGTACATGATCTTAGCCACTGAGCCTGAGGTTGTGTTGCCATGTTCTCAGAATCACAAATCGACCTGTGCTGAGGTAGAAACAAACTGGTGCCTGCCCCACCGGCAGGATATTGCATGGGAACTTGCATAGATACTGATTTACTGGGCAACCCACAGCTAACATTCTCCGATTCCACCAAATTTTGTGCATCCAACATGACAGCTGGAGCATGGGCAATGGTACTATCAGTAGGAAAAATGAAGCCACTGGTCACCGGACCATTTTTCATGATATGTGAAGCATCTATCATACTCTCTCCAGGTGTTTGCCCATTTTTCTGCTTGAAGAAAGAAACAAAAGCCAAGATCAAAAATCCATGGGCAAAAGCACGGACAGAAAAAGATCCTAGGCCCAAATGCATATAAGTGTACTATCATTAAGTTCCGATAATAATTTTAAGGGTAAATTAACTAGGAGTCCTTAACAGATATTTAATTTATTTTCTAGTCCCTGACAGAACTGTAACTCATTACAGTAAGTGTTATCTCTGGTTACAATATACGTTAAATCATGTTACAATAAGGATCTCCTTATTACAGTCAATGACTTCTAATTAATTTCCCCTAATTTTAAGTGTCAAATACCAGTGTATTTTTCCAGAATGTTCTAAAAAAGACTTTTTCCTGCCAAAAAAGAAAACAAAACTGATTAAAACATCTCTTTTCCTGCCAGTGTATTTTTAAGTGTCAAACGCTCATGACTCTTGGAACTATGAAAATAGATAATCTCTCTCCAAATTCATCTCTACAACCTACTCAAGCTTAGGAATACCAAGATAAAACAAGCATCTCAAAACCACCACAATTTTTCCGGGGTTTAGTTACTTGATTTTCTTAGCATATCAATGCTCTTCAGGTGTGTCATAACTGAGAACACGTTCAAAATCACCATTGGCATGTATATTCAGTGTTACACCAAAAATAGCACACAGTGCCAACATTATTACAATTTGTGGGTGATGACATATGAATGCCGTGTTGTGCATAATGTGAAGACTTGCCCCTTCCCCCTTCCCAGTTTTTACTTGATCATGTACTATCACAGACACCATGACTCAACATACTGATGGAGGAATCCATCAACTTCATCAAATAGTACTAAATCTGGAGTATCTTATGAGTTCACGCCATATGACATATCATAGACAGCTGCTAACTAGATCAAGATAAGACCTCTATTAGACCACAACTGAGATGTTTGAAATGCATATTGTCCTGAATTAAGAATTCTAACAAGGCAGGCATTGAATGATGAACTAGGGGATGAGTCACATTCTTGAAATGCAATCTCCTAGCAGGGGAAAAACTAGGTTTTTTGCAAGTCACATAAAAAATGCTACAAAATGAAAACAAGGTTTGCATTATCACATGATGACATGAGAGAGATGCAAGGGAATCCAATGAGAGGGGAGGTTTGACAAGAATATTGCTGGTCAAAATATTCCAAGATGGAAAAGATTCATGGGTTCTAGTTCGTCATGGAGGGATGTAGGAAATGGATAAATACAGATATCCTGGGAATACGAAAGTGGAGTGTCATGAACTGCTATCCACAACTGATGACAGAATCCAAAATGATATGAGACATTCAGGTTGCAAACCCACTAAATGTTCATATCCTTTAAAATCTTCATATATGTATCCTTTAAAATCCTTTAAAATTTTCTCTACCATTTTTTACTGTTTGAGTAATGGCTCAATTCATGCATGAAGGAATGTCATTGACATATGGACGATGCATGAAAGCCATGATGAAAACAACATTGCAGAAAAGCACCATATAATGACAACAACAGGCATGGACCTCTATATGCACACATAACCAGTCACTTGCCAAGAATGTGCATTATATGATAGAGATGGCAAAGAATTCAGTCCATTACCCATGGCATCAGCTTCACATTGTCATGGCTCCATTCTGGATATGAAGATTCATACTTTTGCACCTTCTCTTGTAAAAATTGGATGTATTCAATGACCTTGCAATAGAAACCACTGGTTAACAAGAAGGAATCCAAAGGCACCTCACTATAACTTATGTCAAGACATTTATTCCCAAATCAATGGAGGATACCTCTAAAAGAAATGACGCTTTATCTCTTTTCTGATCACTATGTGGTATAAGGCTTCTCAAAATCTGAAATCTGCATAAGACCACCATGTCAGTTCTCATGGAACAGGCATTTATGGAAGTAATGCCCTTTGCTTTTACACAGAAGGTTTGTACAAAGTTCCTAAAATGAAATGGGGCAGAAAAATATCAACAGGCAGAGATAGAGAAAGAGTGCGATATAGAGAAAGAGTGTGATATTAAACATAAATTCCTACAATCCAAAGAGAATCAAATGTCTGATACTCTGGTAAATATTGAATAGTTTGAAGAAAAGGACAAGACTAGTTATCAGTTAACAAGAAGCCAGAAAATACCTGTCCAATGCTGGACATAAAACAAATCATACTAGCGCCAATCTGTAAAAAGCTCTAGATCATTTCTGGATGAGAAATGCTTATTGTAAGAAGCATCTTGCAAAAAGTATGAGGTGGATAGCAAGAGAGAAATCTTTTGGTGGAAAGCCCCTGACAATTACCATACATTTGCTAATCGTCAGCCAATAGGATCGCTCTCTTGCATTCCACCTCATACTTATTCCAAGATGCTTCTTGCAATAACTATTTCTCCTTCTGGAGATAATTTTTTTAAGTGAATTTTTTGAGACATTTTATGGCAAAGTTTTACTGAAAACTCTCATGTTAGAAAATGATCACTCAATTCCACAAATAGTAAAAAAATGCCCATAGGACCATAATGATTACATGATATAAAAGTCAAAAGGTGAGATCACAGATTCAAAACACCTCAACGATCTCATTTATTTATGTTTTCTAAATAGCTTCTTGCCTTTAACACCAAGGCCATCGCCTCGGCATTTGAGGGTGAGGCGACCCCTTGGTTGCCTCAGGCGCCCCTCGCCTCTGAATACATCATTTAATCCTTCAAAGGAGCTGAGAAGACTTGAGAAATCCAAGCAAATAAATGGTGAAAGATGCAGTATTTGTAAATAACTCTTTGCAAAAAAGAAATTGAAGACAGTAGGGTTCTTTTTCCAATAATTGAGGACGATAGTTTCTATTGCTAGGAACAACTCGAAACTAAAACATTTTTTGAAAACTAGACATTAAAGATGAATTTAAGGAACCCGTGGCAGGATACTCTACATTCGAAGAAGGTTCCTCAAATTAAAACAAGATTGGAAAAACATAAGCCTGCCCATACGGCTCTTTAAACAATAAAGACAAGAAACGTCGCCAAAACGGAACAAGGTCGGATGTCAAAGAACATGAACCTTAGCGGAGATTAAACTAACACAGAAGACAGGAATCTAGAGAAACGAAAAACAGGAGGACTAGAGGGTAGATAACTCGCCTATCATTAATTTTGCTCCTCCGACGTTGCTCAGTTGCTGAATGCTTCGACCGTGGCGTCGAGGGCTTCTGATCATTGTTTTGGTTGTTGATGTTAATATTATTGTTGCTGCCACCATCCACTTTCACCGTCAATCCTGAAATTGATCACGCCAGAAAAATTAATTACCTTCGAATACATAGAATTTACGAATACCGACAATTGTCCATCATCTCAGAACGAGTAAACGAGCACGACCAACAGACAGACAGAGGTCTAACACTCTAAAAGACGAACACCTTGGGGGAGTAAGTGTCGTTCTTCCCAAAATCTTCCTCCTCGTCCTCATCGTCGTCCGCGAAGCCCTTGTTAGATCTCGACACCGCATCCATGGGACGCCTCTTGCGCTGCGTCCTACTCCGAGGACCGAGGTGGAGCCCCCAGGCAAGGTGGCGATCGAGGGTCCCCGGGAACCCTAGGGAAGAAAGCAAGGAGCTGTAGGGGAACAGGAAGCAGAAGGCACCGACGGGATGGTACCCGGAGGAGGACAGAAGCAGCAACCGATGTTGCCGCCGCGAGCGGCGGGGAGAGCAGATGGTGAAGGCCACTGCTGCTGCCGCTCCTGGTTGCTGTCGCTGCTGGAGCTTCTGCTGCTCTGCAGGTGTGGGCCTGCGAGTTGGTCAAAACAAAGTACGAACAAAAGGGGAGCGGCGATTTGCTGATAAAAAGTAGGGCTTTTTGCATAAGGGAAATGCTCACCTCCGTCCTGGACAGCTACCAAAATTTACCTCTAGGATAAATTGATTTTTTGGATGGTGCGAAGATACTACCATAAAATAGTTTAAGAGCTTTTTATCCTTTAATAAAATAAATTTATTCTAGAACAAATTAATTATAGGTCTTGTCAAAGTATAGATTTATTTTCTAATTCTTGTTAGAAAAATATTTCACAAATAACTCTTTTTTAGTGGACTTTATCAATCAGTCTTTGAAAAGACAGTTTCTGTCTTCTATTTTTTTTCTTCTTATTTTACCTTTCTATTTGCTTTTGTGCCATTAGATATATATGACCACTGTGGTCATACTTTAAATGCACTTAGTGCATGTTTGGTATGAGATTAAAAAAAAGGGGGATGCGGGTAAATTAATTTGGAGATACATTATCCCTATTCTTAATCCACCTCTTGTTTGATATTTTTAGAGTTAAATTTTTGAAGATAATTTCATTCTTTATTGGGTAGGAAACGGTGTTAGTGTGAGGATAGAACCTTTATTTTTACTTTTGAGGGAAAAAATGGGTGTAGAAAATGGGGATAAGCTATCCCATCGAAAAGGTGGGATAAGCTATCCCTAATTTATCCCCACTTTTTAAGATATCTCCAAAATACTTAAACTATGGTTATCCTCACTTTTTGTAGGCACCAAACTTGGGATGTGGTTAACTCTTATCCTCTATTTAATCTCATACCAAATAGACACTTAAAATTTAATTTCAAAGTTGTAAAAGTATGTGTGACAGTGAGTTAAAATATGCGCGATTTAAAGTAACTGTTAATATGATTTAAAGTGTAACTGTTGACATGACTTAAAGTCTAAGTTCTAAAACGTTAAAGTAAGAGTTCAAAGTTATTAAAGTATGTGACAGTGAGTTAAAATATGTGAGATTTAAAGTAAATGTTGATATGATTTAAAGTGTAACTATTGGCATGACTTAAAGTCTAAATTTGAAAATGTTAAACTAAGAGTTCGAAGGTGTTAAAATATGTGTGACAATTTGTTAAAATGTGTGAGACTTGATGTCACTGTTAATATGACTTAAAGTATATGTTCTAAGACGATAAAGTAAGTGTTGGAGTTGTTAAAGTATATGTGATAGCTGAGTTAAAGTGTGTGGGATTTAAATTAACTGTTGACATAAATTAAAATCTAAGTTTGAAGACGTTAAAGTAAGTTAAAGTAAGAGTTCAAAGTCGTTAAGGTATGTGCGATGGTGAGTTAAACTGTGTGAAACTTAAAGTCACTGTTGGTATGACTTAAAATCTAAGTTTGAAGATTTTAAAGTAAGAGAAGAAACCAGTTAAAGTAAAAGAGCAAACATGTTAAAAAAGAGAAAACCTATTAAAACAGAAGATAAAATCAGTTAAAGTGTCTGGTTTGTTAAAGTAGTAGTTGCAGTGTGTTAAAACAGTAGGTATAATTTATTAAAGTCATAGTTGTTGTCGTTAAAATAGTAGTTGTAGTGTGTTAAAGATGCGAAGAAACTAGTTAAAGTAGAAGAAGAAACATGTTAAAGAAGAAGAGGAAATATGTTAAAGTATGTAGAATTTAAAGTAACTGTTGATATAGTTTAAAGTGTAACGGCTTTAAAGTAATAATTGCCCATAGTCAGAAGACAGAAAATGTTAGTCTCTAACTATCAGCACAAATCACAATAAAGTAGGACTAGAAATTAACATCCTTAAAAATAATTAGATTTTTTGTGTGCAGACATTTCTGACAGGGACCTGCAGTTAAGGTCTCCTCTTTGACAGGGACCTATAAATAAATTTTCCTTTATTCAACTTAACAAATTATTTATTCCACTCTCATTTGTATCATATCGTGATAGGAGAAAGCCCTAAACCTTTGGCACGGTTGATCTGATCGAACTATTTTTGTTCTTTATTTTTTAAAAATTGTATCATCTGGATCGAAACATATCGATGTGGTATGCTTTGATCTGACTTGTGTTAGTAGAAACTCGACACGACCAACCTTAGTTCCACTTAACAACTATTTGTTCTACTTACTAAATTATTTGTTTTAGTTTGTTCTACATAGAAAACTAAGTGGAACAATTAGTTGCTAAGTGGAACAAATTCTTTTGATGGGAGATGAAAAATATTTAAAGCCACTTTTATGGTGAGACCCATGCAACACACAAAGGGCTAATTTGGTAATTGATTAAGTTACTAGTCATGAGTGCCATGCAAGTCAATTCACATGAGTGATGACATTTGTAATCTTGTATCAATCTCTTTTGGTAATGATGACAATAATTATGTTAATGATATTTTCTCACTCCATATTACATATATAGGATGATGTTTATATATTGTAATGTCCATGAATCTGTGCAATGAGAATTAGGATCATGATGAGATCATGATAATGAGACCTATCCTTTTTAAACATAAATCCGAAATATTCCTAGTCATATGTTACTCGAGAAGGACATCGAGATAACCGGATGGACCAGTGTGCTATATACCCGTCTATATGATGAAGGCAATTGGTCTTGTAGCTGCTTGTGTGGAGACACTAGGGATATATTGTAGGTGCTCATTGGAGAATGAGTTTATTGAATGATCCACTCTCGGAATATTGTATGGTTAACGATACCTAATTATCAAATATCGATTTTGTGGTCTCAGTTGTATAGCTAGTCTATAGACTTAAGACACCAAAAATGTCTTATTTGAGTACTATATTTTTTGATACGTGACTTATAAGTCAAGAAGTCCCAGATCTTGTATAGTTGGTTATTGAGAATGGAAGCCAACTTTTGTGAAGCAATTGTGTGTCAATAAATGATCATCCCCTCGGTATAATGAGAGGAATATCTTGCGTGTTCTTACTCAGCCAAATCTCTGGCCAGGGTCAATCGGATTGAGAGAGAAGGAATTCTTCAAAAGAATCTGATAAGAGTGAGGTTTGGATGGATTCCATATAAGCCTAATTATACCATGCCTAAATATAGTATCTTGGATATTAGATGGATGTGGGACTATAGATACATAGTAACGGAGGGTAGAAAGATCCAATGAATTAGTTCCCCCTATATCATCTAGGGACTATGGCGTAATGGCTTAATACGTCCATAGTCGATGAGTTGAGTGAGTTATTATGGAGATAATAATTCACTAAGTCAGAAAGAGTTTTGAGTCAGAGAAGGTTCTGACAGGTGCAACTCACGACCAACTCGGTATTGAGCTTAGAGGGTCACACACATAAGGTGGATGTCGCGACGATGATGGAGGATTGGATAGGAGTTATTCAATATGGCTTCTCTCACCAGGATAGTCATGTAGTTGAAGTTTGGTAAACAACTGCATCATCTGTCGTCAAAAATGGTTCCTGACGACGGGATCTACCGTCGTTAGCACTTCAACTGAATCCTAGCTACCAGTCGAGGTCATGTTGACAGTGAGATCGATTGCCGCCTAAACATGCTGACGGCTAGATTGATTGCAGCTAGAACATGTTGACTGTTGGTGTCACGTCCTGCCATTTAATATAACAATAAATGCCGAAACGTGAATGAACGAGAAATCAAGAGTAAAGCTGAACTAATTGAGCAGGAAAGGTGCTCAGAAGCTTCACTAATTAAAAATTATTATTTGTCATTCAGTAGGTGTTACATGATTCCTGATTTACAATCTCAACAGTAAAATGCCGCCAAAGTTGGTCTCCACACACAAATCCCGAAGTCCCACCTTCTAGAACTGTAGATTACCTGAAATAGTAGGATTTGATGAGCTAACTAGCCCAGTAGAATTCAATTCCATGAAATAGAAAGGGTTCACATGTATAATCTCAAGATAGGAACATGTATATAGTTAACAATGGGTGTTCAAGATTATGAACGAATGAGTCAAATCAATAACACATGTATAACAAGAGTAATGTAGAAGCATGATAAGGATTCAAGATGACACTGAAGTTCTGATTTAGATATATATTCACAAACACATGTATGATATGACGACTAATCAAGAACGTAATAATGTATGCCAACTCTAGTTGTCCTCATTGCCCCCGCGCGGCCACTGACAAATTCGGGTGCTCCTCCCAGGACTGAACCATCCCCATTTGCACAGGTATAATTCTCAAATGAGCCCAAAGACTCACAACTTGTCATCATAACACACTCTGGTAAATCTCAAGTAGGGTACACAAGTACTCATCATATTTCACACAACAGGGATTTGTAGAATATTTTCACTGATCACAGAAGTTAATAACTTCACAAAGGTCAATCGTAATTAGAACTCTTTAGAAGAAGACTCATGGTAAGAATGAAGAAACTTGAGAGGTTTTATTAGGTATTTAGGTGGTAGAAACCACAAAGAATAGGTAGGCAAAAGATTAGATTAATTTGGTGTTGTTTCAGCAAGGATTGGAACAAGGTAAGTGCTGAAATCAAGGTACTGGCAGTGCTTGTCGACAGCCAGGAAGGTACCTGTCGACAGATGCTGTCTTTCTAGAGGCCAGAAATGAAGATCTGTCACTGCCTGTCGACAGGCTAGAATCGGCTGTCGACAAGTGTTGTGTAAATCTTCAGAAGTTGTTCAAGACTACCAAGGAATGTACTACCAAGCTTACCTACAACTCCTATCATGTTTATGACATTACATATATACAATCTAAGCCTCAAAACACTAGGCTAATAACACAAAAGAATTAAGTGAGGAAGACTTAACATGGTGTACGTAAAAGCAACATCCTTAAGGAAGAAGACCACTGAAAGAGTAGTTCTTCTAAGACAAATTCCTTTCTACTTAAAAATCAATTACTCCACACAATTGAGAGTATCACAGTCTTGAATTGAATCAACTTATGGAAGTAGAAAAGAACTAACACACAACTTTCTTAGGACAGAACAATGGCAGCACATGGTGATGAACTCAACTTCTAACATGGAGTTCAAGAACAAGATACATGAAGAAGAGAACAAGAAGTGAATCTTACAATAACACATGATGCACACAAGCTTCTTAGAGGTACTTATGGAAATCAAATAAAAACTTGAGAGTTTGAACACCTAACCAGTAAGTTCTATGGTATGTTCAAGAGTAGGAGTAAGAGAGAAAGAGAAGGAGATTGAATCCTACAGACACACAACTAGAACATGATTATAAGGGATGGATACATAGTTCAAAAGAGAATTCACAAGTTTAAAACAAGTAAGTAGGTGTTCATGACCTCTTTAGCAAAGGTAAAAGTCAAGGATTTAGAAAAGAGGAGAGAAAGGAAGAGAATCCTACTTAGTTGAAGAAGATGAAGTCTTCCTTCGATGGACTCCCAACTAGAAAATGGAAGATGATGCCAAGGTGCTCACAGCAGTTTCTCCCCAGCTACATCTTGTAGCACATTCCCAGCAATAGTAAAAGCAGCAAGTAGAAGTAGCAGCTCACGCACAGCAGCTTCTTCACAGTGATGGCAACCAGAAACACCTCCCAAACAAGAGGTTAACCAGTGCAACGGCAGCAGCACAACTGTGGAGAAGGGTTGGAAAGATAGGTTCGTAACATGATGGGGGGTATTTATAACCCAAGGGTCTGTCCATGCACAACAACAAGTCGGCAGCTAATGTGTCATGGTAAAAATCATTTGGGTTTTACCTCAACACGTAGCACATGCAATCCCCCTCTTGGTTACACGCAGGTAACTTAGGTGTTGGCTTAACCCGTTGGTATGGTGGCCTCCCCAAAGCCTTACACGTAGGCACAAAAAAAAACCCAGAAAAATGGCCACCGTAATTGGCCCAAAATTTAACTGGTCCAATAAACATTATGTAAACATATTCAAATGGTATCCATTTGTATTAAAATTTCACCCATAGACTAATGTGATGATTTTACAAATTATGGTGATTTTATTTTGATTTTTAGATTTTATTTTACACTTGGTGATAAATCACCTGGAAAATAGTTGCGTCGGCTTAATCTCGTAATCTGTACGTCAACAAATTCAGATATTTACATTTCTGATACCACCATATTTTTCTGGAAATTATGGTGTTCTCGGATTCTAATTTCGTTATAGTTTTTTGGTGTCGCCCTATCGGAGCGCGCACCTCTACGTACGACATGGGATAACATTTATTAACGCTAATTAATCACATAGATTAATTATTTAAATCTCATAATAATAACCAAGTCTAATAATCATATTGTTCATATTTTCTAACAAGTAAATTTTTTTTGGGGTGTTACACTCTCCCCTACTAAGAAAAGAGTTTGGTCCTCCAAACTCCTTGACTAGTTTGGATGGATCACAAAGATTAAGTTTTCAACCTCTTAAATTTTATTTAATCCAGATTAGTCTCACTAATCTCGTCATGATTATTATGTCGTACGATGTATACATCTTCTATAAGGTATTACCATGACATCGTCAACTAATGGGGATTTGAATTTTAGTCAACATTTTTAGTTATTAAAGAACCATGGGTTCAATTAGATACAACATTTACTATGCTCTTTATTTTTGGTAGTAGTATATTATACCTAAAGTCTCCCCTACTAAGAAATAACCTTACTCCTTAGAGACTTATGTAAATACATATTCCCTTGGGAAGGGTAATAAAGTATGATAAAAATGATGAGTATTATCAATATAATGATAAACAACAAAGATTTTATTTAACTAACTCATAAAGTTTCTAGCTAGTTATTTGATACATTAACCTCCATGATTAAATGATGTCTTTTCCTTGTAGGATTTTGATATGACAAATGATTTATATTGTGTTCCTGGTTTTGATATATCAAGCAAAAGGTCATAAATATTTAACATAAGTCTTTTATACTATAAGGAAGTTCATAAAGTCAAAAGGTCTGTTAAGTGTGTTGACCCTGATTACTTCTTAGGTTGACACTACATAGAGATCAGGTTAACACTAGTTAAGTTTCTAATTAATGCTTAGAGAAAGATACGGCTTGAGGTTAACTCCAAGTGAAGATTAAGTTGACTCTACCATTATGTGAGGTTGACACTAGGATATTACAAGATCAATTCTATGTGATAGACAGTTAGTCAAAATTGCAATCACCTGATTGAGGTTGACTCTAGAAAACTTGGAGTTGATTCTTCTGAAACTTTCCTATTGACTCAAGTTAAATTGTCTGTACAAGTTGACACACCATGTTATTGGTCAGTTGAAGCAAAATGTTAGGATTTAACTCAACTTAAAGACAATTGATTCTTGTGTTATAGTTAGAAGGAAATTTTTGATAAGTTCAAGCCTAAAGAAGATGCAATTAAGAGTTTTAAAAAGTATCTGGCCAAAACCAATTTTAGTGCGAAATATTTGCAGATTCCTGTATTCCTTCAGAAATCTCCCTAGTTGGATATTTCCCTACTTCTTTTCTTCACTAATTTGTTTGGTTGTCTACTTCAATAGAAGTAAATAGATTCAATCTTACACTGTGTGTGTACGATTTGTGAGATTTAAAGCAATCTTGAATCTTTGAATCATCAATTGTGTGAGTGTTTCACACATTTGGGTTATTAAAGAGTCTTACTTGGTTTAGTGAAGGATGGATGTAAATGATGATTAAATGATTTATCTCAGTGGTATAATACTTTAGAATCCAAGAAAATGGGAAAGTCAACGAAAGAATATATCACGAGGATAATCATGAAATTTATATGATCGATTGAACCATTCATTTACTAATTCTTATTTAGAGTTGGAGATAATAACATATCGATGTAAAAGTCATATTAATGTAAAATAAGGAATGAGCAGGTTTGACTTTTCCTTCAATAGGAGAGGGCTCCCTTGGAGAAGTCATGTGTGTTTATCATTTTTCACCGGACCTTGGATTCTTAACATTCTACTAGGTTTATTTGAATTATGAGACTTTCAGGTAGGCCAAATTGTGAGAAATTAGAAAGACGCTATTTTAATGGAATCACAAAAGTCACGTTTTTCTTCTTCGGTGGGAGAGTTGACTTTTTATTGGTAAGAGATGTGATTTTTCTGATATTTTTCATGGATTCAAATAGGGGGTACTTCCTTATTTACATGTAATATCTTAAGTAAATGAAACATCATTTACTTAAATGATATGGAATGTAAATAAGGTATGGGTTCCAGTTTTACAAGATTCCTGCTGACACTTCTGACTGAAGAAGGATCAGTTCATCACAGACTGGTATGTGTCGACAGTTAGGAAGTGGCTGTCGATAGATAGCAACAGCCAGAGCATGGTTTGCTGATCCTCGGACAGTATCTGTCAACAGCTATGGGCTGGCTATCGACAGATAGCAGTAGACCCAGCAATCTGAGGCTCTGGGAGACTGGGCCTGTTAACAGATATCTTCTGCCTGTCGACAGCCGCCAGTTCTCCTTTCAGAAATGACTTTGAGTACATTTTAAAAACACAAATTATGGAACCTATGGATCAAGGCATGAATTATATCAAATAGAAGAGTCTAATTGTAGATCTCACAGTGGTTTATAAGCTAAACAAGCGAGATGAAACAGGAGGTTTGCAATTCAAACTTGTCTAGCTAGAAATTAAACATAGTGTAGTACTGGAAGTATAGCCTTGATAGCAATAGTTTATTGGAAGATTCCTACAAGATGAACACTAAATCACAAAGTGTTTTATGGATCTAAATCAAGACTTGAAGTATCAACCATCTAAATAGAAATCGTCACACTGTTCTAAGGATATTTAGACTTCTAACAGAATTCTATATCGTGAACATGGATCAAGGGTGAAAGAAGAACAACAAATCTTGATCTTACAGTGAAACAAGGATCTTCTTCTCCCTAACATAAAGGTGTTTATCACAACTAAAGGTAGAACAGGGAATTACAAGAATAGCAACTGAATAACTCAGTCAAAGTTCCTTATCATGTACAGAGGATAGAATTCAGCGAAATGGAGATGAATCCTACCTCTAGATATTTCGTTCATACTCAATACAATCTATACTCAACATTACTTATCTAGTTTACCCTCAGGCTTTTACCCATCCTCACAGGTCACTACAGGATGTTGAAGACCAATAACTCTAAAGTACTTGGATCCTCAACCGATGCTCTGATACCATTCTGTCACGTCCTGTCATTTAATATAACAATAAATACCGGAACATGAACGAACGAGAAATCAAGAGTAAAACTGAACTAATTGAGTAGGAAAGGTGCTCAGAAGCTTCACTAAATAAAAATTATTATTTGTCATTTAGTAGGTGTTACATGATTCCTGATTTACAATCTCAACAGTAAAATGCCGCCAAAGTTGGTCACTCCACACACAAATCCCGAAGTCCCGCCTTCTAGAACTGCAGATTACCTGAAATAATAGGATTTGATGAGCTAACTAGCTCAGTAGAATTCAATTCCATGAAATAGAAAGGGTTCACATGTATAATCTCAAGATATGAACATGTATATAGTTAACACTGGGTGTTTAGGATTATGAACGAACGAGTCAAATCAATAACACATGTATAACAAGAGTAATGTAGAAGCATGATTAAGGATTCAAGATGACACTGAAGTTCTTATTCAGATATAATATTCACAGACACATGTATGATATGACGACTAATCAAGAACGTAATAATGTATGCCAACTCCAGTTGTCCTCACTGCCCCCACGCGGCCACTGACAAATTCGGGTGCTCCTCCCAGGACTGAACTAGCCCCATTTGCACAGGCATAATTCTCAAATGAGCCCAAAGAATCACAACTTGTCATCATAACACACTCTGGTAAATCTCAAGTAGGGTTCACAAATACTCATCATATTTCACACAACAGGGATTTGTAGAATATTTTCACTGATCACAGAAGTTAATAACTTCACAAAGGTCAATCGTAATTGGAACTCTTTAGAAGACGACTCATGGTAAGAATGAAGAAACTTGAGAGGTTTTATCAGGTATTTAGGTGGTAGAAACCACAAAGAATAGGTAGGCAAAATATTAGATTAATTAGGTGTTGTTTTAGCAAGGATTGGAACAAGGTAAGTGCTGAAATCAGGGTACTGGCAGTGCCTGTCGACAGTCAGGAAGGTACCTATCGACAGATGCTGTCTTTCCAGAGGCCAGAAATGAAGATCTGTCACTACCTGTCGACAGGCCAGAATCGACTGTCGACAGGTGTTGTGTAAATCTTCAGAAGTTGTTCAAGACTACCAAGGAATGTACTACCAAGCTTACCTACAACTCCTATCATGTTTATGACATTACATAGATACAATCTAAGCCTCAAAACACTAGGCTAATAACACAAAAGAATTAAGTGAGGAAGACTTAACATGGTGTACGTAAAAGCAACATCCTTAAGGAAGAAGACTACTGAAAGAGTAGTTCTTCTAAGACAAATTCCTTTCTACTTAAAAATCAATTACTCCACACAATTGAGAGTATCACAGTCTTGAATTGAATCAACTTATGGAAGTAGAAAAGAACTAACACACAACTTTCTCAAGACTGAACAATGGCAGCACATGGTGATGAACTCAACTTCTAACATGGAGTTCAAGTACAAGATACAGGAAGAAGAGAACAAGAAGTGAATCTTACAATAACACATGATGCACACAAGCTTCTTAGAGGTACTTATGGAAATCAAATAAGAAATTGAGAGTTTGAACACCTAAACAGTAAGTTCTATGGTATGTTCAAGAGTAGGAGTAAGAGAGAAAGAGAAGGAGATTGAATCCTACAGACACACAACTAGAACATGATTATAAGGGATGGATACACAGTTCAAAAGAGAATTAACAAGTTTAAAACAAGTAAGTAGGTGTTCATGACCTCTTTAGCAAAGGTAGAAGTCAAGGATTTAGAAAAGAGGAGAGAAAGGAAGAGAATCCTACTTAGTTGAAGAAGATGAAGTCTTCCTTCGATGGACTCCCAACTGGAAAATGGAAGATGATGCCAAGGTGCTCACAACAGTTTCTCCCCAGCTACAGCTTGTAGCACATTTCCCAGCAATAGTAAAAGCATCAAGTAGAAGCAGCAGCTCACGCACAGCAGCTTCTTCACAATGATGGCAACCAGAAACACCTCCCAAACAAGAGGTTAACCAGTGCAACGGCAGCAGCACAACAGTGGAGAAGGGTTGGAAAGATAGGTCCGTAACATGATGGGAGGTATTTATAACCCAAGGGTCTGTCCATGCACAGCAACACGTCGGTGGCTAATGTGTCATGGTAAAAACCATTTGGTTTTTACCTCAACACGTAGCACATGCAATCCCCCTCTTGGTTACATGCAAGTAACTTAGGTGTTGGCTTAACCCCTTGGTATGGTGGCCTCCCCAAAGCCTTACACGTAGGTACCCAAAAAAACCTAGAAAAATGGCCATCATAATTGGCCCAAAATTCAACTGGTCCAATAAACATTATGTAAACATATTCAAATGGTATCCATTTGTATTAAAATTTCACCCATAGACTAATGTGATGATTTTACAAATTATGGTTACTTTAGTTTGATTTTTAGATTTTATTTTACACTGGGTGATAAATTGCCCGAAAAATAGTTACGTCGGCTTAATCTCGTAATTCGTATGTCAACAAATCCGGATATTTACATTTATGATACCACCATATTTTTCTGGAAATTATTGTGCTCTTGGATTCTAATTTCGTTATAATTTTTCGGTGTCGCCCTATCGGAGCGCGCACCTCTACGTACGACATTAGGATAACATTTATTAACGCTAATTAATCTCAAATATTAATTATTTAATTCTCATAATAATAACCAAGTATAATAATCATATTGTTCATGTTTTCTAACAAATAAATTTTTTTTGGGATGTTACACTTGGATCGACCGTTGTCAATACTGATAGCTACCAGCCGATGTTATGTTGATAGTGAGATTGATTGCCACCAACCTGGTCTTGGCAACTCATTATCTTATCGTCAAGACAGATATGGTCCAATGTACTATTTGATCGTATGCAACATGGCATCCACGCCTCGACCGTACGTGGGTGGGTGAAACCCCTCTATTTAAGGGAGTGGGCTCCAAGATGAGGATTTAGAGCTCTATCACCTACCTCCTTGTCTTGCTCCCTCCCTTTGGCCCTCTCTTGTGAGAGTGAGGAGAGCAAGAGGGTAAAACCCTCTTTGCTTCAACTGCTGCTAGTGCTCTTGTTGCTGCTCAGCTGCTGCTGCACTTTGGAGGTGCACGAGAAGTACCTCAACATGGTGGAGAGACGCCCCGACGAGGAGGAGGAGTCACTGATCACCATCGTGTGGACACCACTAGCGAGGAGTTGGCGAGAGCTCCTTCGATCTGGCGGGCCAGGTTCTGCGCTTCTAGGGATATCTGAGCTCCCCAAGGTGAGAAGGTCTTACCCTTGTATGGTTATCATGTAGCTTCCATGCCCCGACATCATCCCGGTCTGATAACAAGGTGTGTGGGAATCATTTTTTATATTTTAAATTTACTTCCACTGCACATTTGATGCCTCCCTGATGATTCCCTATAGTGGCATCAGAGCTTGGATTTATGAGATGATGTCTGGTTTTACTTCTGTGTGTTTTAGAATTGAATTTTTGCAATTTAGTTGCATTTTTGTCGAGGTTTCAGTATGAACGATGGAAAATGTTGACATTGAGTTCATATTGATGGTGGGATATGTTGCCACCAAACTGTTGGCGATGACATTGATCGACGTCAAGTTTATACTGAGCTGTTAGAACATTGGACATTGCCAAGTAGTTGGCGACTGTATTGATTGTCGTCGAGTTCATGCTTAACGGCGGGATTGACGCCAAGTGTGTTAGCGACGGCATCGGTTGACGTCAAGTTCAATCTCTGCCTGCATGTTCTTCTTCCTGCGATTGGTTCTATAATCTTGATCTCTTGATGCATAGACTGTCTGTGCTAAGTGAGATAATACATATTTTTGGCATTTCTTCATGGACCAAATGGGTTTCAGAAACTCAAATGGGTTTTTCGGTGTTTTGCTTGTTTAAGGGAATGCCCAGCTTGAGAAGTTAGATGATTCCAAAAAATATCAAATATGGTGATTCAAATTTTTTTCTTTTCAAAAAACTCTACTGTCATTACGAGGATTACAAAAATAGGGTAATAGTTAATCCAATTTTGGGATTAAAAGTTAATCTAAAATTTTTATATTAAGAGTTAATCTAATTATTTATTAATTAAATTATTTAATTAAATTCTAGTAGCTTACATATATACATGTGATGTGTAGGATGTGGGCGGATGATCATGGACCTTGATATGATACTTATTTATGTGTGTATGGTGATTCATTGGGGCCTGCAAGCCTCCCTCTCTGTCATTTAAATCCGAGTTGTAAAATTCTATCTCCCCATAAATTGTACCTCCCCTTCATAAGATCAAGATTTTTTATTAAATAAATATACATTTTTGGGTTTGGGTGCTAGTAATAAAATTGTAATTGCTTAAGATGGTGCAACGGGAGCATGGAGTTTTTTTTTTGGTAGCAGTGTGGTGGTTTAGACCACCGTCTGACCATAGGGGCCACCCGGGTTCAATACCCAGAAAACCCCCGAAAAACCCTCTTGGGAGAGTGCAACTCCCCAAACCTTTAAAACCTCCTGTGCGCCTCTGGTGCCCTTCCATCCTAGAACCTCACCACCCCGCCATAGCCGGGTGGGTGTCCATTCTGCTACAATGGGGGACGTAGGAGCGTGGAGTTGCCATCATGATTAATGAGGATGAGGGAGCGTGGAGTTGCCAGCATGATTAATGAGGATGAGAAGGAAGATCACTGAGCATGGGATGCCTCAAGACACACAGGGTTTTGTGATCAAGTCTTTGGGCTCTGACTGGATCACGTTAGTACCTGGTCTATGATCATTTGGTGTGGTTATTTATATATCTACGACATATATTCATTTCTGCACCTACTAGGTACATATTTGCATGCGATATAAATATATGTAAATATATGTATGGGATGCATATTATTTAGCTAGGAGATCAAATCAAAATAAAAAACCCCTTTATTAATAATATATTAAGTTAATAAAAGTGAGGTAATAAGATTTACCCACGTGGCCTTCCATCATTATTAGGGCTGTCAATGGGCCAGACTTGGGCTAGACTTAGGTGAGGCCAGCCTGGGCCCAACTCATTAATATGAAAACCCAAGCCTATCCCAGGCTCGAGCTATGTTGGGCCAGGCCAGATTGTGCCCAACCCTTTTACAAAAATGTAAAGTTTGACTAAGTCCCAGACCAACTCGAATAGTTAAATAAAAATTACATTAATAATAAAAATAAATATTTAATAATATAAAACTTATAATCTCACTAAATTAAGTAGAGTTTTAATGTTACTTACTTAATTTGTTTGAAAAAGAAAATTTTAACTTTTAAATAAGTAAAATAATATAGTTTTAACTAAGTAAAATTTAATATTTGAAAGGAGAAAAAAGAAAAGAGAACGGGTTGGGTTGGCCCATTGGGTTGAACTTAAAGCTTGAGTTCGACTCATGGGCCTAGTTGAGTTAGGTTTTTAAGCCTAACTAAAAATCGACAAACCGAAAAGAGTATTGTGGCTCGGCCCAAAATCGGGCCAAGCCCGCGAGCCTGTCGGGCCGGCTCGACCCATTGACAACCCTAATAGTTGTAGGATAGACATCATTTTTTAATATGGGTTGAGTTGGTCGAGTCCCTCGAGGCTCACTCATATTAGGTTTTTGACATCTGGCCTACGATATGGAGATGTCACTAGTGACTCAAGGACATGGTATACTTGGCCGAGTCCTTCGTGAGCATATCATCGAATCATCCTCACCTTGTAATGATGGTGCTGACATAACTAAACATCATGGTTGGTTAAGTCCCTCTAGGCCATGATGATTTGGAGGCCGAATATGACGAGAATCACAATGAGTTGTAATTGGTAAGATTTGCCTACCTTTTGGGCTTGGTATGATTGGTCAAGTCCCTCGAGGTCATGGCAAGATGCCAATTGGATTTTGATCTCCGCTATAAGTTTGCCGGAAACTTCCAATTCACATGCTAGAGGGTGTCATGTGTCTCACGAGAAAATGATGGAAGTTAATTAAGATAAAAGTCCTTGTCTTAATTTATAAATCTAAAAGTCTACATGTTATTACTTTCCTGCTACATCTTTATTTTTCAGAAATATGTCACTTACAAAACCACTCCATCACATACTAGATGGCAATCATCTCACTGGTCCTAACTACATTGATTGGTTCCGAAACTTGAGAATTGCTCTTGCAGCGGAGAAAATTGCGTATGTCCTCCATGAAGTTGTGCCCTAGCCAGTGAAAGGGGATAGCAAGGAAGATGTTTCTCGCTACAAGAAGTATAAGGAGGACTCGACCCTTGCTCAATATTGTATGCCGACCTCCAAACTCTTGAGCTACAGAGACAACATGAGAAGATGGATGCACAATCCATCATGTTGCCTTTCCTCACACTATTTGATGAGAAGGGATGGACTCAGAGATATGACATATCGAAGAGTCTGTTTAGGGTGAGAATGGCTAAGGGGACATCTGTTAGAACCATGTCCTCAAGGTGATTGAGTGGATTGATAAGCTCACGGCTCTGGGACTTGTCCTAAAAGATGACTTGTGTGTGGATCTCATACTTCAATCCCTTTCAGATTCCTTTTTGATGAACAGTCCATCCCCATGTACTTTTAAATTAATTACATGCTTATTTTGGTGATAATCAAAACATTGTCAAAAGTTTTTCTAACTATGTTTTATTTAGCCTTAAGCACAGGAAATACCCAAAGAAAGTCAAGCATTTGTGGTAAGTACTTACATACATTGTTTTCAGAAGAGCTATAACGATTCCTTCATTAACTGTAACGATTTCCTCACAAGCTGTAACGATTTACTTGAAAGGTTGAATAACCTTGCTGTATCAAACAAGTCGATGTTATAACGACTCTGTAAGTTATCGTAACGACTTCTTCAGAAGTTATAACGACTTGCTCATTATAACGACTCTGTAAGTTATCGTAACGACTTCTTCAGAAGTTATAACGACTTGCTCATTATAACGACTCTGTAAGTTATCGTAATGACTTCTTCAGAAGTTATAACGACTTGCTCATTATAACGACTCTATAAGTTATCGTAACGACTTCTTCAGAAGTTATAATGACTTGCTCATTATAACGACTCTGTAAGTTATCGTAACAACTTCTTCAGAAGTTATAACGACTTGCTCATTATAACGACTCTGTAAGTTATCGTAACGACTTCTTTAGAAAGTTATAACGACTTGCTCGTCATAACGATTCTGTAAGTCATCGTAATGATTTCTTTAGAAAGTTATAACGACTTGCTCGTCATAACGATTCTGTAATCATCGTAACGATTTCTTTAGAAAGTTATAACGACTTGTATCTCATAACAACTTCTTAAGTGTTTCACAACGATTTCTTCAGAAACTTAATGACTTGCATCTCATAACGATTTGATAAGTGTTTCATATCGATTTCTTCAGAATCAGAACGACTTGCCATGTTTCATAACGATTTCTTATATCATCTGTTATAGAACGACTTGGTTGTGGTAACAATTTCATAAGTTATCATAACGACTTCTTCTGAGTCTACAACAACTTGATCATAACGATTCTATTAGACTTTCATAACGATTGCATAAGTCATGTTTCCATTAATTAATTGTTTTCCTTGATTTAAGATACGTTGAATAGTCAAAGTCGCATCACGTCTGTTTGACTGCCATGCATTTAATAAAGACTGAACGTATCTCTGCACGGATACAGAACATATCTTCCATTCTTGTGTATCCTCTGCATGCATCTTCTAGAACGATAAACTGTCACTACCATATTTGTGTCTATCTGCTCTAACGTTGATTGACATCTGGAGATAGTATAGCTGTCTACCATTAAAGCTCAACCTTGCAGAACCTTATGGATATACTATCCTACAACATCTGACACAGAAAGAACTACAAGCCAACTAAGAAGATCTCATCACTTTGCGTGCTCCAAAGAACAAAAGACTGTCGACAGGAAGTTTCCACAGATCCTTCAGTCTAACGTACACCAAAGCTGTGAGACAACGGTCATCTCTTCGTCCTCATTCAAATTGGAGATACAAATACAAGACGAAGTTCTGAAGACATAAAAAACTATCCAAGAAGAAAGCATTATCGATATTCAAGAGAGCCTAGAACTCTGCTGCTTTCAAGTCTTCAGAAGATCTCTAGAGCCAGAAATTCATTCCTTTCCATCTTGGCTCTTAGCTCCTTGTGCTGTGAGAAGAAAAATTAAGGAAGAGCTAGATTAGTTCTGAGAGAGAGCACACTGTGTAGATCTTCGTCTCTCAGTGCTTGTAGCTTCAGATTGAGTTTTTTAAAAGCTTGATCTAGGGGCTAGTCATTCCTTTCAAGACTTTCTTGTGTTTTCCCTTCGTGTGTGAAGGAAGACCTGGTGGTTTCCAGGGTGGTGTTTTTCCCTTCGGGAGTGAAGGAAGACCTGGTGGTACCTGGGTGTTGTGTTCCCTTCAGGAGTGAAGGAAGACCAGCTGAGCTGGGTGGTTGTTTTTGTCCATAGGGGGACTGTACCCTAGTTAATGAAATCCTAAGGGTTGCTCAGGGACTGGACGTAGGACTCCTAAGGAGAGGAGATCTGAACCAGGATAAATCTGTGTGTTGTGTGATTGTCTTCATTGTGCGATTGTTGTTTTTACTAACCACTACTAATCTCTTTCAAGAACTCTTTATGTTTGTTTGAGTTCAGGTTTTTATCTGATAAATTAATTAAAGACCCATTCACCCCCCCTCTGGGTTAGCCAACCGGGCAACACTTTTCATAGTTCATCTTGAATTTCAACATGAACAAGATAGAGGCCACCTTTTGTATCAAATGGTCTGAATTTGAATATAACCAATTATTTCATTCAAATTCAAGGAGATTTTTAATTTCATGCTTTCAAGATCTTCTTTGGAGATTCAAAATGGACATAAAATTGAGTATTAAAATATGTAGTGAACTAATCAATTCAATCAAGCAACTGAAATTTCAAACATATTCAAACATAATTGATTTGAGTTGCTTTTTACAACAATACACAATCAATTATCAAACAACTTATACTTAGTTGCTTTATGTAAAGAAAACACATAATCGATTGTCACTCACATTGTGGATTAGAAAAACCTCGATATTGAAAAATAATTCATTACATAGTATACATAGTGAAATATAATCGATTATAGAGCTAGTAGTGAGGACTAATTAGCCGCCACTGCATAGTTGAGGATATAATCGATTATCGAGTGTACATAGTGACACTTAATCAATTATCGAGTCTTATACTATGTGTGAACGTGTCTTTTCAAACACCCCCACAAAGAGTGATTAAAAAAAAGAGATTTTTTAAAAATGAAATGAAATAATGATAGGGGAAAGGAAAAGAAAAACGTGCGTGTGTGCACAAGAAAGGAGGTGTGATCGCCAGGTACACGAAGGTACCGAAGGAGACAGGCGAAGAGGAAGACGGAGGTACTTACCTTCACCCGAAGATCGCGGGAGTTGTGATTGCGGGTTACTTCTACTTCTCCCACCGGCTGGCCGGCGAAGAAGATTTAGCTCGAGCGGTTACCTTGCAAGAAAAACAAGTGAAAGGGGAATTAGACTATGAAGTGTAGCACCAAAATCAAAGAAGTAAATGGAAAAGACAATTGCATGGGCTTGAACACACCTCGTGGGGTGGTGTTAAACCCCTAAAATTGTAGGTGTGAGGGAAATGATGTGTGTGTGTTGTGATAAAATGAATATACTAAGTGATGAAATGAAAAGTAACAAATGAAGGGGGAAAGAAGAGGGCGATGTGAGCCCGCTGCTGTGCTTGGATGGAATGGAAGAAGCGAACTCCTCCCGTCTCGTTCCGATGTACGTGAGGGCAACAGAAGCTCCGAACTCCAAAGAATGAGTACTTGCGGTTGCTTGGAAGTGAAGATACTCCTCTTTGGTTCGGAATGTGAGTCTCCAATGCGGCAGGGCTTCGCCGTAGTGCGTGAGTTCTGCTCAAAATAATGGCCTCGGGGGGAAAAATTCAAAAATCACGTCCAATACAGTGGACGCCTATCTTAGTGAACTGCGTCCAACTAGACCGCCACGATTACCAAGATCAACTTGCTCTGATTAAGCCCTTCCAAACATCGATTATAGCCATTTTAAGAATCGCGTCGCCATTACCAGCAGCGTTTCTAACACTTCCCATTTGAAACGATTCTTTCCAAATATTAAAAATGGAAATATTGAATCGCGACGGCATAAGCCGCCGCGTATTTGAACAGAATCGTTCTCTGATGGAAATCAATCTTCATAGGAGGGAAGGTTTGAAATGCGTCGGACTATGTGGACGCTATTCTATTTAGCAACACAATATTTCCAAAAATAATTTTGGAATTTGCTATAATTTGAAAATGAAAACTATTAATCGCGGCGGCTCGTTTGGACGTGATTCAAAACAGAGTAAGCACCAGAAAAAGAAGTGTGATATGCGTTGGTTTTACCCACTGCAGATCAGACGTCCTAAAAGGCATCCACTGTGTCAGACGCGAATAACTAAAGCTCAACAGACCCCTTTAGACCCCTTAGAAAAATCCTTAAAAATCCTAAAAAAATAAAAAAGAAAAATCACTCAAGAGGTTAATTGAAGAGAGCCACTTCGAGGCATTATGGTATAACATGAAATTTACTCGATATGTTGTTAAAATGGCATGTCTACAGCTGCCTCGCCTTGGCGTCTGCTTTGCAAGGAAATGGAACGAATGACACGAAATGAAAGCAATGGAATAGTGTGAATTGAGTGAATGAAGTGGAATGACTGAAAAGTAGACGCCAAGGTGTGATGAGACGCGCCTCAACAACACATGACTGGAGCTGTTCGTCAATTCATAATGAAGCGGTTTGTAGATAACCTCAAGAGAGAAAACTCAATGCTTGGACGAAGGAGGAGGATGTGCACGTGGGCACGAAGGGGAGATAGATCAACTTCTAGCATCGGGGAAGTACCTACGGACACAATCCAGTAGGTTTCACCATTGGGTGCGTCTGCCACTGCCAAGGTGGATCTATAGGGAAATTAGATGAATTGAAATAGGAATCCAGAGCAATGAGTTTCTCAAGAGATGAACTTCAAACATCAACAAGATGAACTGAGTACTTGACTTGGAATGAAATATTTCATGTCAATTGGCATTGAGGAATAAGTGGTTCTCTTTAATTAAGCACGAGAGTGATCATCCAAAATTATGCTCAAAGTCCTACATGATGCATGCTGGGCTAAAAGAAAAAGATTAAAACAAAAGAAAATATAAATAATCAAGGATAATATTGCTATGATGCCGAAGTTAAGATACCGAACGGAATCCGTCGTCCCTCTTGCAACGTAACAGCCTATCCTCAAGTTGTAAGAGTTCACTGAAATTATCACTATTTTTGGCGGAGGAGGGGAACTCAAATTCCAGATTCATCAGAGCCTCGAGGTCCTTAATATGCTCTAATAGAGTATAATATATAGTAAGATCCAATATATACAATACCAGATTTGGGGATCGCCAAAGATGATCATGAAATGCAGGGAGAGAAGTGTGTCCAAGACCTACACTCAAAGACTGATTAGTACTAACAAGCAACAATAATAGATCATAGATGTGAAATAATGCTGCTCGAAAATCGCGGCAGGACAAATGGACACTTTTTACTTACCTGAATCGCGTCGACTCAGTCGGTCGCGATTTAACTTTACCTGTCACAATAAAAGTCAGATTAAGCGCCTTGAATCACGACGTATGTGTCGGACACGATTTAGACTTTCCACCCGAGGCTTGATTTTCTTGCCTGTTTTAGGCTTCTTGCTCTCTTTTGGGCTTGCCTCCGGGCTTGTGCGACTTGGGGGTCTTAAAAGCACCTCTCCCCAAGCTCTTTTCATGCTCTCTCCCTCTCCAAAGACCAAGAATCCATCAATTTAAGCAAGGAGAAGAAGGAGAGAAGGAGAGGAAGCCATGGAGCATGATGGAGCCCCTCATCCAAAAGGCCAAGAGTGAAGGTTTTCAAAGATTGAGCAATGTGGAGGGACACATTTGCAAGCTTATTCAAGCCAAGTTGGTTAGTACATGTGACTCTTGCATTGATTTTGATGTGTTCTTGCTCATGTTCTTGATGTTCTTAATATTCTTCTTGGTGTTCTTGCTCTTCTTATTCTCTCTATTTTATTATTATTATTTTTTCTTCTTCCCCTCTTCTTCTAAACCCCTATGGCCGACCCATGCTATGACCATACTCCATCTTCTACCCATGCCATGACCATATTCCATGCAACTCACCTCATGTGCAACCTACCTATGACCATGTCAACCATGTGCCACTCCTCATCATGCCATAATCTGCCCATGCACGCGCCACTCTTACCATGGCCAAACAACCCATAGGAATATCCCCTCTTCCCGGGCAACCGTAGGTACATGAGGCTCCCATGGCTCCAAAAGCTAACATCCTCTATTAGTCTTGACATGAAAGCCATACTCTCCCGGTGGGGAATCAACAATCTAGCCGTCCATGCCAAAAGATACCATGAGATTCACCTTGATTAGGCGGCTATGGGGGCTTTGGTAGAGCTTTGGCACCCTCAAATGCACACTTTCCTCTTCAAGACCTTCTAAGCCACTATCTTATTGGAAGAGGTTGAGATCTTGCTAGGCTTGAAGTGGATGAAAAGAGGCGAGGAGGACGAGATGGCGATCATGCCGAGAAGCTATACGAGCAAGGCGGTACTTGATAGCTTCATGGATACAAGGGTGGCCCAAGACATCCGAGCCGGAAAAGGTATAAATTTTCAAAAATTGGTGTCTTGGGTGACAAGAGAGATACCAAAGGCGGGAGATGATGAGAGATTTGAAAGGTGATGAGAGGGTTCGCCATCTGCTTGGCGGGTGCACTCCTCTTCCCATCAATTGACAACATCCTCGAGGAGGACCAGTTGAGCGCTGTGTGCGGTATATGGGAGGGCGAGAGATTGGGACCGACAGTGCTAGCCTTCCTCTACAGCGGACTCACGGCAGCGAGTTTGGGTAGGCCTTCTTACGGTTCTATGCTTCTATTCACTTGTTGGATTGACCTGCACTTCAAGTTTGATGTGAACAATGAAGTTCCTAACTCGTCCCGAATCTTCTCCAAGAGTCTGCTCCGTCACATGGATAACTTGGTGGGCTTGGAAGGGCGTGTGGCTAGCCGAGTGCCACAACTCAAGACGCGGGAAGATTGGCGTGATCACCTCTGAAGCATGCCTAGGAACGCATTTACTTGTACTCCGACGCCTCTTCTAACCAGGGACCTACGGACACGGCTAGCACCTGGTGTGGACCTACGGCTGATCGGTGCAGTTGAGTTCAGACTCTACAACCCACACCGCTGCCTCTCTCAACTCGGGCTCCCACAATGCAACTTCGAGGGGTCATCTCACCTTTTGCCAATTAAGAGATGGGAAATCGGCACCAACAACGACGGAGAAGAGGCGGACACTATTAAAGCTTTGTGGAAGGTTTGCTCTTTTAGGCGGCCGGTCCCACATGTGGAGGAGGTGGAGGATGAGTGGATGACATATGTATGGGAGCTCCTAAAAATTTGGCCCAAGGTGGCTATTTGTAAACGCCAAAATTAATTCATCAATAAGGAATATATTGCATCCTTTATACGACCAAATTGCACCATTATACATGATTATATCATCCAAACAGTTTTGATTTTCTCCTCAAAATTAGCCCTCGGGTGAGCACTTTGAATCGCGACGGACATAGACGTCGCGTATATCCTCTTGATCCGCGTCCAAAAAAACTGCCGCGGTTCATTGTAATTACGTCCACTCACCCCGACGCGTTTCAAATGTACTTGAAAATTCGAAAACCGCGCGCCTTAAACTCAGTGCCGGGGCAATGGTGGCTCTCTGAATCGCGTCGACGGCCTCCGACGCATTTTAAATGGATGCTCCAAATTCGCATCCACTGTAGCCGACGCGTTTTAAAGTTGTGCCGGAGGCTACAAAATGCCTGAGGGCGCCTCCTTCTCTCCCTTTCGCCATTCTCTCCTTCGAGCTCTCTTCTCTCCTCTCCTTCTTTTCTCACAACCCTTTCTCTCTAGCTCTCTTCCTCTCTAGCTCTCTCTCTTCTCTAGCTCTGATGACAAAGGCCTCAGTCTCCAAGCGGTGATGGGGGGAGGAACCGCCGGCGGTGGAGGAGACAACGACGTCGGCGACGGTGGAGACGCCGGGGACGAAAGCCCGCTCAATGGTGGCAGAGCTATTGGAGGCGGGCGACGACCTTGAGATGGTGCTGGAGGAGGAAGAGTCGGCACCGGTGGCGGCACTGGAGGAGGAGGGGCCAGAGGAAGAGGAAATGACGGAAAGGTGGCGGCGAGGGAGACTCGGACGGGAGGCACCCCCACGAGGTGACACGGTAAGTTCCTCACACCCCTAGCCCTTCATTTGAGAGGAAGGAGAGGGATAAGGGCCATCGGGCCGGAGGAAGGAGACAGACGTGAATCGCGATGACTACAGTCGTCGTGGTTCAAAAGGTTGAATCGCGACGGCCTAAGCCGTCGCATTTCAACATGAAACGCGACCGACGCAACAGTCGCGATTCAAGTTGAAGCGCGACCACTGTGTTGGTCGCGATTCAAGAGGCTGTCCAATGAGGTGAATTTGGGCCTGATTTGCACAATTTTTAATCATTTTAATTGCTATTTAACTTGTGCTGACTTGTGTGCGCCTTGGATGTGCAGGGAGTTATGAGGCTGAGGTTGCAGTGGCCGCTGGTGATAGCGGCGTACCAGGGGCTCCCGGACTTTCAGAGGGAGAGAGTCTGGGGGATGGGGTTTGGGCTGATCTTGGAGATCGAGCCCTTCTATGTGGACAGCCCCTGGTACAGGCAATTAGGGAGCGGTGGGACAGGACGAGCAGGGCGTTCTTGTTCCCCCGAGGACACATGGTTCCGTCCTTAAAGGACGTGACACGGATCACCGACCTCCGAGTGGACGGGGAGGCGGTGACGGGGGTGATATATGCGAATTATACGGAGCTTGCACAGGACCTACTGGCGCTGGAGCCGGCTGGAGAGGAAAACCTCAGCGACCATAGGATGGTTGACCGAGTAGAGATTTTAGAGAGCCTGGGTCTGTGAGGAGTTAGGCAGACAGGTGAGGAGTCACTGCACGAGTTCATGCAGCAGCTAGCGGGGCTGGCGAGGGCAGTCTACTGCCAGGACCTAGAGGACGAGGAGCTGGTAGATCGGAACTGCGAAGGTTTCTGGTGCTGTTCTTAGGCAAGATGTTGTTAGGCACCAAGGGTGATGGGATTCATTGCCGTTTCTTGGAGATCCTAGTGGATTTGGAGAGGATAGGATAGTATGCGTGGGGTGCGGCCTTCCTGGCGCACACCTTTGCAGACCTCTCCAGCGGCACAGGCCGCGAGACGACTGTGGGTGGATTTGCCCCTTTCCTCCAGGTACACCTTTCCTACTTTTAAAACTCCTTTCATTTCCATGTGGTGACTTGACTTTTAATTTGTGCAGCGTGCAGCGTAGATGACCGTGGAGTGCATCGATGCAGTAGGTGCCTCCACAAGTAGGAGCGTGCCCGACTCGGAGGCGACCTCACTCCGGGAGCAGCTGGCAGCAGCGGTGGCTCGGGCGGAGGCAGCGGAGTGTGACCACACTGCACGGGTAAGTAAATTGATTAGATATACATAAGAATTGAATTGCTTTGTACTTGTGCCTGATTGTTTGCTGTCTTTCGAGCTTCAGAGCGCCATCACCCAGGCGACTCTAGCAGGTGCTGAGGTGACCAAGTTGATGCAGCAGCTGTCCGAGTTGTGCACTCAGGTCTCCCAGCATGATGCAAACGTCCCTTATGAGGCTGCGGAGCTGCAGATCACGCTCTCCGTGGAGCGTAGGGAGCGCGAGCGGTGGGTGGAGGAGCGCGGCCACGAGCGCAGCCGGTGGGTTGAGGAGCACAACCGTTGGGAGTAGGAGCGCAGCCGGTGGTCGGAGGAGCGAGAGTGCTTGACCCAGCAAGTCGTGGATGCGCGCACGAGCTTAGGTGTCTCCGAGCTCTTGCTGCAGGAGGCGGAGGACCGGTACCGGCGCGGACGCGAGCGGGCCGTGAGGGAGGGGCGAGCCAGTACCAGTGACGTCCTCTCAGTACCATAGGAACGTCTAGGAGGAGCGTGCTTCCCAGAGGTCATCCGACTCCCGTGCTTCCATGAGGCCACCGGCTCCACGTTCGACTGCTGATCTTGGAGAGGTAGAGAGCAGCAGATACCCCCGGCTAGCTGAGAGTGGTGGCGAGAGCTAGGCCACCTTATGACTTGTACTCTTTTTCTTGATGATGATGATGTGTACCCGATGGGGTACCTTTATGATGTACTTTTGGGGCTGCCCCCCCCTTTTTTTGGCCATGACATATATACATGTGCACCTTTGCGCTCTTTCTTCCCGTCTTACCTGAAAAACACTTAACAAACAAGTTAAATGTTTGTTCTGGCTCAACCCCCTGCACATTAGGCGGACTAGGCTTCATGATCTTGTCAAGGGGTTGAGCCTTTATCAAAGAAGGCAGAAATAAAGGAACAATATAATAAAAAATGCAACACGCAGACAGGCATATGCTAACATGAAATTAAAAATGAGCATGCGTTAATGCATTCAAGCAAATAGAGTGTGTGTTTTTTTTTTTATGTTTTCAGCATATTTGGAATTTTTTTGGATTTTAAAAATATTCACTTTTTGGATTTTAAAATATGTAACTTTTTTAGTTTTTGAAATATTCAATTTTTTATTTTTGAAATATGTAATTTTTTAGATTTTGAAATATTCAGTTTTTTGGGTTTTGGAGTATTCAATTTTTTTTAGATTTTTGTGTATTCATTTTTTGGGTTTTGAAATATTCATCTTTTTTTAGATTTTGAAATAAGGGCCGCAACCTGACATAGTCCCTTCTAAAAAGACGCGCAGAACGAAGGGGATCTGCTCTAATTGGAAAAACATGGTACTTGGACCCTTCAAATACTCAGCCATCATCAAGAGTTCATTAATAATTTTGGGTGTGTCAAACAGAGGTTGGACGTGCTTAAGCGGTGCGTTCACCCAAGGTGGCTTTCGGCTACCTCTTCTTCGGTTGATCGTTGCCTTGCCCTGACCCTAGTACATACCCGTGGGGGAGAAAGGAAGAAGATATCTAGGAAGTCTGCCAATATTTTGGGTGACCGGGGAAACACTCATTCCTCCACCCTACACTCAATGGAGTTCAGTCTTTTTGGCTTATGGGGTTTTGGCACGCTTACGACCAGGTCCATTTGGATCTCTGCGGGGACTTTGCCACTCTTGACCTGCTCTTTTATATTTGATTTGCCTTGTTTTGGCTCTTTTGTTTTGATTTGTATTGTTTTCTTTCTTTTCCCCTTATTGGGCCTTGACCTACACCCATTTAAGCTTTGGGCAGATTCGAAGGTCGATCCCTCAGGTTCCCCTTTCTATTGACAGACCAAGTGGAAAGAGACAGGTGATGTCCTTGACTCTTGGTTAGGCATTGACCTTCCTTAGATTTTGTGCCTCTAGACTCCAAGGGTGGGCGTGTGAGTGTGTGAGTGTCGGCACCCCAGGTTAACCCACCAAGAATAAGAAATGAACTAAAATTGATAGCTTTTCGATTTAGGGCCCGTGTACCATGTTAATCCAAAACACCTAACTAGGGGTAGTACTTCTTCAGATAGAGCCCATTTCAAGGATGAGAGAGCTCCTCACCCTCTGCGTTCACTAGCCTGTACGCGTTGCTAGGATATGCTTCTTTGATTACATATGACCCTTCCCAGTTTGGTTGGAGTTTAGATCGAGGACCACTGGGTTTTAAAAAAAATTCTTTTGACCACCATTTCACCGACTTTAAACTTTCTCTCAATTACCTTCTTTTGATAAAAATGAGTGAGCCTATTTTGATATGATCTTGTGTGTTCTGCGGCGACCAGACGCTTCTCATCCAAGAGTTCTAGTTGTGCTAGGAGCGATTCACATCGCTCATCGATTAACAAGTCCTTGTCAAGCTAGACTCTTAGTGAGGGTATGAGAATCTCATATGGTACTACAGCCTCCATTCCATAGGTGAGGGTGAACGGTGTCTGCCTCGTGGGAGTACGGATTGAAGTGCGGTAGGCCCATAGAGCTTCTACAAGCTTTTCTGGCCAGTCCGAGAACTTGTTAGTCTCACAGATTTTCTTGACGATTTTAATTAAGGTTTTGTTTGTGGCCTCTGCTTGGCTATTGCCTTGTGGATAGTATGGAGATGAATGATGCAATGCAATTTTATACATGTTGCAGAGGTCACGAAGTTCTTGAGAGATAAACTGCGGTCCATTGTCGGTGATGATGGTGCTTGGAATGCCGAACCTGGTGATGATGTTCTTCATGATGAATTTACAGACAGTCGTTGCCTTGACCTCTGCGTAGGCTTCACCTTCTGCCCACTTGGTCAAGTACTCCGTTGCAGTGAGGATGTATGACTGGTTTTGTTTTGGGAGTTGGATCACCAAGGGGACCATAATATCGAAAGCCCCATAGCGAAAGGCATGGGGAGGATTGGGTGGAGTGTAGAGGATGGAGAATGGATTTTGTCAGCGTGCGGTTGGCACTTGACACACCGACAGACAAAGATAGAACAATCCTCCTCTAGGGTGGGCCAGTAGAAGCCTGCCTAAAGATCTTTTTGGCAAGCATTTGGCTATTCACATGGCCTGTAGCAACCTGAATTTTTGAGAAAAATAAAAAATTAAATAATAAATTAAAAACTCATCTAAAGGGATATTCAATGAAAAGAGTATTAAATAAAACCCATTAAATGGAAAAGAGTAATGGGCTTTGCTTAATGGATCCTCTAGAACTTATTGGGCCAAAAATATGAATTTACAAAGGGAGAATAATAAGAAAATACCCTAAATTCAGAGTTTAATTATCTCCTAATGGGAAAGGGGTTATTAAAGCAATAGAAGTGGCAATTAGAGTTGGAATTGGATTCCTAAACCTACTCCATATAGTCTAACACGAATTTTGATACTATCCTAACCCAATTAGAGATTGGAAAGCAAGAGAGGAAAGGTGGAGTTAGGAAATCTCATAATAAGAGGAATTTGAGTAGTAGTAGGAATATGAACTTTATTTATATAAATATACCTCTTAAACCCTCATGGCCGGCCCTAGCTCGTGCAAAGGGGTTCTTGGACGTGGAGAAGAGGCCAAGGAGGAGGAGAAATCGAGGAGAGGAAGATCCATCAAGCTTCTTCCTTCGTTCTTGGAGTTCTAAGCCCTAGAAGATAAATCGAGTCAAAGGTAGGCATTCTCACGAGCAAAATTAAATTAAATTCGTCTGTAGGTAGTTCCAATCACTAGGAACAAAAGCCCTATTGATTCCCTCTTTTTCATCGAGCCAATCTTTTGTTCTTGATTTTAGAAGATCTGCAAACATGACAACCCCGAGACATCATGTTTAATTCAAATCTCTATGAATACTTGATCCCATGCTACGAAATTCTGGCTGTAGATACTTCATGTCGTTAGGGATCTTTTGCCCCTAAAAGCCCTAAATTGCATCGAGCATGCTGATCGAATTTAATCAATCTTTCTCTCTGTGCCATGTTCTGAATAACTCGTTCTTGCTCATGTTCAAACCCTTTATGAACCATGCTCTCTCTCTAATTTCGATTTACTGGAAGTACCCTTACTTGTCTACTTTAATTTGCAACTTGTTTCATGATTTTTCATCGACTATGTAATTAGTTATGATTTTTCAAAGTACCCTGTGTCCAAATAAGTCAAGTTGGCACGCAATCCGATGTAGAACAATGTTCTCGCTCGAACTCAGGTGAAGTACTTGAGAACGCGACGGCTCGACACGTCGCGTTCTTAGAGCCGTCGCGACCATCATCTTGTCGCGTTTAACGAGACAGGAGACCCCGTCGCGTTCTGGCTGCCTGAGCAGACAACCCTGTCGCGACCCGTACAGGACCCTGTTGCGTTCCATCATGACCCTGTCGTGACCCTTATATGGGTACGTCGCGATCACAGGATTTTGCATGAAAACCCATAAAATTTATTGCTCTCACTTTCTACAATATTCTACGCCTTTTAACAGTCTACACGCAGTATAAACACATGTTTTAAGATGGAGCTATATTGAATGCTTTAAAATACATATTCACGACTTCTTTTCTATCTATGATTTCTCTTACACATGCACACACATGAACCATCCATATATGGCTGAAATCTGGCATAAAATATCTCATAATGTATCTGGTAATTTATTGCAATAAAGTATATTAACTGCCTTATTTTAAAGGACTTGTATTCGTTCCTTGTGTTGTTTATATACCGATATCATCGCTCCACTATTCTAGAATTCCTCTAGAACGTCGAGCACCTATTTTTATATACACACTTTACTTGGCTTTGGTGAACTCTCCGTCGGATATTCCTTTCGCCGGACTAGTGAACCCTTGCACAAGGCCTCCGTAAGTCTCCTCTGATCATGGATTCCCACATGGTCGACGAGCCGGTTGCACCCTAACACCCATTACACCTTTAGGGATCGATATGATCCAAACGACTATTAGAAGTTCGCTCTTACCTTGAATCACGTCGGACCTCTGGACTTGTGCATAACACGGCCAGCAGGAAGATCGTGAATTCCACCTGACTGCCAATACGACGTGCAAGTGTTGTGCAACTGTTACTATCGCCTATTTACTCGTTGTTTTACGTGATGTACCCTTAGCTCTCATCTATGCTCTACTCGCTCGTCTATTCACGTTCTCTCTACTATCTCGTCTATTCATCTAATGTTTTTAACTATTCTTGGTACTCTATATTGGCCATTGATTGATTGTCTAAAGATATAATATAACCAATGCCTGGCAATATATAAAGGGCCCAATCTGGTCCTGAGATGTGCATCCGAAAGTGCTAGTGCCCATGGGAGTTAAATGATCAGAGTGTTTGGCATTACACTCAAGTGCTATCTATCTCGACTATCTATATGACAATCAAAACACAAAACATGCTATACTCTCTCGATGTCTAGAATGCAAACAAGTGCTATACTCGTCGTGCTATTATTATACTTGTGCTAGTTGTGCTATGGTCATCCTGCTATTCGTGCTATACTCGATACTTGTGCTATTTTTGGAAACTATACTCGATCTCGTGCTATTGTGCTATCCTGTTACCTGTTGTGCTATCTCTTGCTATATTTTGACTCTCTTGTACCTACTATCTTTAGATACTCTACCATTAAATGTGTTAATTATTTAAAGCCTGCTTGAGCCTGAGATTTAAGTCCTACTGGGCGTTATTGCTCACCCTACGTTATTTGATGTTGTGTTCTCAGGTGAGACCGAGGATGACACATACACTCACGAGGAAGGGAATGACCAAGAGTGAAGCCAGGAGTACTCTCGAGTCATTATGTTATCTTAGAATTGTAGTTAGTTATTTCCTTTTATTGCAATGTAATTGGGCCCTATAGAATGGCTCTGATATTAGTGTTGCAACTAGACATTTGGAAAGTTATTAATGAGAAAGATTTGCTTTAGTATTATTCAATGTGCAATGGTTTGATGTCTAGTATTCGCTTTATACCTTTTTCTTGCAACTGCCTTCGCGCTCCGATATTCCACGTCGGGGCGTGACATGGCCACCACACACACCTGAATGAGCCTCCTCAACAACCTTCAATACCTCATCATCATCCAAGCACCTGAGCAAAACTCCAGTGAGTCCCTTTCTATAAAGCGTGTTTCCAACCAAAGTGTACTTCTGGGACAGTCTCCTTATTGCCTTCTTCTCTTCACTTGTGGCTTCCTCAGGGCATATCTGATTTTTACAATACCTTGCTATCTCATAATACCAGAGCTTCTCTTCATCCTCCAATTCCTCTTCTAGCTCCACTAACATGATTTCAGTTTTGCCCTTTCTTTCTATCTTCTTCAACTTCTCATCTTTGATCCACAGAAAGATAGGGTCTTGAACATCAGGAATGTTGCATTGTTCAATTTGAATGCTATCAAAATCCCCGAGATAGCTCATGTTCGTGGTTGCGCCAATAGTGGCAAGGGCATCTGCTAGAAAATTCTGATGACGAGGGATATGCACAAAAATAAGCTTGGAGAATAGCTTGGCATAGGCTGAGACAAGTTCTTGATAAGGCTTGAGCTTTGGATCCTGAGTGTGATATTTGGTGAGCACTTGGCGTAAGACCAGTTGACTATCACCTACAATTCGCAGATGGGTGACACCATAGAAGTGGGCATGCTCAAGGCCAGCCAACAAAGCTTCATATTTGGCTATGTTATTGGTGGCAGGAAAATCCAGCTTATACGCTCGGGGAATGGTGACACCCTCAGGTGATAGAAGAGCAATCCTGATACCCTTCCCATGAGAATTCAGAGCTCCATCGAAATGTAGTGTCCACATAGGATCAGATTGGCTAAGGGACATTAATTCCTCATCTGGAAACTCCGAACAGATAGGATCAAACTGAGGAATAGGGTGATGAGCGTGATGTTCTGCTATGGCATAGCCTTTGATGGATTTCTGCTAAATATAGATGATGTCAAACTGGGAGAGAAAGCTTTGCCAACATGCTAGCCTATCAGTGAGAACAGATTTTTTGAGAAGAAATTTGATAGGATTCATGCGGGCGATGAGATGGACCTCATGAGTAAGAAAGTAGTGCTTCAATTTATGCACTACCCATACGAGAGCGGCATATGTCTTCTCCATTGCAGTGTACCTTTGCTCGCAGGGGTTGAGAAGTTTAGACAAGTAGTATGCTCCCCTCTCCTTGCCTTCTTTATCCACTTGTGCAAGGACAGCTCCTACTGAGTTTTCCAGGATAGATACATAAAGAATGAGAGGTTTACCTAGAGTCGGCGGCCTCAGGATAGGGGGATTAGCCAAATACTCCTTTAGTCTGTCAAAAGCCGCCTGACACTTCTCATCCCAATGGAATTCGACTCCCAGCTTGGTGAGGTCATAGAAGGGTCTACACCTCTGCGAATGTTGGGAGACGAACCAAGAATAAACTGTAGCCTCCCGATTAGTCCTCGAACTTCCTTCAAATTCTTGGGAGGGGGCATCTCTCTTATCGCCTTCGCCTTGTTGAGATCAATCTCTATACCCCTCTTGCTCACAATGAAACTTAAAAGTTTGCCCGATGATACACCAAACACATACTTCTTGGGGTTCATCTTCAATTGGTACTCTCTTGACCTCTGTAAGACCTTTGTTAGAACCCCAGGATGCTCAGCCATTGTCCTCGATTGCACTACTAGGTCATCCACATACACCTCAATAAAAATATGGATCATATCATGAAAAATGGCCATCATAGCTCTTTGGTAAGTACCCCATGGTGTAGTGAACGAGGTTTTCTACTGGTCTTCCTCGGCCAACTTGATTTTGTTGTACCCTGAGAAGCCATCCATAAAGGAGAGGGTTTCATACCCAGCCGTGTTATCTATGAGCACGTCGAGGTGAGGCAAAGGAAAATCATCTTTAGGACACGCGCGGTTGAGGTTTCAGAAATCAATGCAAATTCTAACTCTTCCATCCTTCTTCATAACCGGGACAATGTTTGCCACCCAATTCGGATAAAGTACGACTCTAATAAACCTGGATTTGTGGAGCTTGTCGACCTCATCTTTCATCTTCATTGCCATCTGTGGGTGGAAACACCTCAACCGCTGCTTAATGGCAATGGACCCCGACTTAAGGGTAAGACGGTGTTCAACAAGCACGGTGTCCAAGATTGGCATATCTTCATAGCTCCATGCAAACGTGTCCTTATACTCCCTGAGAACCTCAATGATTGCCTCCTCTTCAGCAGGTGATAAGTTATTGTTTATGAGGACGGTCCTAGGGTTTTCCTCGGTTCCCAAGTTGATCTCCTTGGTGGTTTCTTCTACAACAACTGACGGTTCATCAAATCTTTTCATTCCGCTTGCGAATGTGTCAGCCTCGTCCTCAATTTTTCATCACCTTCCTCAATTGGGTCGTCATCATCCATTATTTCATAGACTCCGAACCCATCATCAATTAAGCACAACGACTGCTCATATTCAATCTCCGGCAACTGCAAAGGCTCCTCTATGAATTCTAGAATTGCTAGGCATGCCTTGCACCTACGGGCTAGATCAGCGGGGAATCGGTGTTGAACCCTCCTATCCTTGGACTTCTTCTGGGAGACTACCCCTAGCTTATTACTACCCTGACCTAGACTCTTGCTACAACTACCAGAACCTACAAATAGGGGGTGGCAGAGAAGGAAAAACAGTAAAAGAAGAATCCCACATGGGGGAAGGTGGAGAAGGGGTAAAAGTAGTAAAAGTTCCCTGTGTGGAGGGGGAAGGAGGTCCCTGCGTGGAGGGAAACAAGAGATCGGTCATGGGACCGGGGATGAGTGGCTCGTAGGTTGGGGCACACTCGGAAGAAAGATAAGAAGTCTCCTCGATGGAGACGATGGAATCAACCATTAGAAAATTGGCATTTTTTTTTGGATTTTTGATGTTATTCAAATTTTTATGGTTTAACTTGCAAAGGGAAAGAGGGAGAGATGAGATCGCCAATCTAGAAAGATGGGAAATGAGCGTATGCTCAAGAGGAGGGAGATTGGGGGAGAGAGGGAGTTGGAGTGTGAGCTTCTGCTCGGAGGAGTGAAGGGAGATTGTGAAGTGGGCGTCGGTGCCCAAGGGATGGTTAAGAAATGAAAAATGGCCACGCGGTGGCCTGGATGAGATTGGGCGCGATGCCCGGAGAAAAGAGGAGCCCCGCCCTGAGCCTAGTTGTTGTGGAAGCTTCTGTGGAAAGGTTGCTTGACCCGACTCCATTTGCCTGCTGCCTCCTACTTGTTTCCACTGCCAGCTGCTCAGTCTCAATCGGTGCAAAAAGTTGGTTCAAGGAGGCGGCAATGTCGCTCATGTCAAACCTGTAACGACCCGAGAACTCGACCCTCGGCCCACGCCGAGGACCCGATTTTCACGGTTGCCGCCCACGGATCCAGGGACCCGGAAAGGCGATAATCTATGTCTAACAGGATATGTAACGGAAGTAAACATCAACTACTAATCTAGAAGTCTACGTGCGGAAACAGAAAAGAGAGTGAGACCACCACGTACCACTCTAAGTACAGTCCCAACACACGCACGCTAGTACAAGTAAAAGGTAGGGGAAGAACAATTCCCTTAGGGGAATACCCCGAGGGTGATGTACACTGAAAAAGGGGAACCACTGCTAGCTACGGGGACTCCAACTACCGCCCCGTCTCCTCCGCCCGGCGTGCGCCCTGCCGCTGTTGAGAAGTCTCACCTGGGAAAAGGAGGGATGAGCTTCACAACAGAAGCTCAATAGGGACTACCAATCTCCTACTGGCTCTAAACAAGCAGGAGAATATAAATATCAAATGAATGACAACAGTTTATATCTTCTACCTACCAATGGAAGTGCGGAAGCGAAACTACAACTAGCATGGTACGGAAAGTACCGGTCGGAAACTCCATACAACTGCTCGTCGTGACCACCACATGGCTAGTAAACACAGACGGAGGGAACTCCGCTTGGACAAGGAACAATAGCTATGGAAAGCACTACCACTAGTCAAGGTCAGGTGCGTCCACCGACGTCTTATCCTCGACCGGGGTCCTGACCCTCACGTCTTGTCAGAGCGATGTAGGACACAAGTAACACAACAGTGACCGTCGTAGTCTGGCCAGACTACGGTCCCACGCTTGGCCTCTCTAAGCGGTTCCGGGGCCGCAAAGAGCGAGGCAGTGAGAAAAGGACTAGCTGGACTGCGCCGGGAAGAACTCCAAAAATTGACCTCGGCGTCCCAGTCCAACCACGAGAGCTCTGCAAGTGACTCAACGCCACTGTCCTAACCACCGTTTTCCCCTAAGCTCCAGAGTCCACCTGGTGGCTGCCAACTCGAGCGCACTCGTAGCCCAGAGTACTCCCTTAGCAGGCTCCCGAGGATGGGGGTCCCAGGCAACGGTAACAACCTCTCACACGGGACAAGCCCTCAAGTGCCGAGCACCGGGCGAAAGACTAGTGTAGACTGCACTAGGGAACTAGCACAGGTGCCACGGTACAGTAAAAGGAACGGAAACGGCGAAGGTCGGAAACCTGTCTCACTGCTGAGGTTGCGACGCATCGGGCCGTCGCGACCAAGTCGCGACACCCTACCCTGTCGCGATCCCATCGCGACGGCCCGAGCCATCGCGACCGGGTTGCGACACCCAAGAGCATCGCGATCTTGTCGCGACCGGCCAGGCCGTCGTGACTAGATCGCGACCTCCACGATCGTCGCGTTCTCAAACAGAGGGGGGGTTCCGGAGCAACCCCTCCGAGAACCACCCCAAAAATGGGGAAACAACCACACAAGGGGGAGGGGATCATGCTCAACATGCAAGAAAGCCATTAAAGCATCCAAACCACCCATAAAAACCCCATGAACATGGTTCTACACTCGAAGGGAAACCTCACTCAACCTCGAGCATGGAGTTCTCACACTCCCAAACTCCAAACCACAGAGAAACCACACTTTAGAGGGGGAAGGGAGCATGCTTAGGGCGAGAGGATCAAGAGTCCCTACCTCCACACGAAGAACGAACCCGTTAGGGCCTTCTCGTAGGAAAGGACGCCTCCTCCTCGCTCCAAACGGCACGAACACGTCCCCTGCACGAGCAGGATGACACCACCTCAGCACAGACGCCTCAAGCACCACGATCCGCCAAGAAACCGCATGAGAAACTCGAGAGGGGAAGGAGAGGGGGGAAAGAGAGCTGAGAGGGCGAGAGGGGGAAATGGGGCGCGACCTTGGGTTTTAACCCGGCGGCCCCTAGAACGCGACAGAACGACATGTCGTGATAAGACTTTTGTCGTGACGCCCCTAGGCGTTGCAACCTTATCGCGACGGTCGCTTTTGTCGTGACCCCAAAAAGCAGGTCAAAACCTCGAAGACCGGGAAAACAATCGCGACGGACGACCACGTCGCGTTCACGCACATGCACCTGACACCCAACAGAGCGGTTCTGAGTTCTGACAGAAAGGACACTGGTCACGTCTGTCAGCCGTCACGACGCCACGGTCGTCGACAGCCCCGGTCGTCGCGACCCGAACCTTGTCGCGATGGCCTCCCTGTCGCGACAACGTCGTGACCAGGGAGCCCAAGGGGGCCGGGTCTTACATCCCACCCACCTTAAGACATTTCGTCCTCAAAATAAAAACAACTCGGTCTCAAACTGGAAAGCAGTACAAGGAGAAGTAACATACCAAACAATCAAACAAATAGGGAAACTACTCCAGCATCTCATCCTCGCGCTCCCAGGTGGCCTCGCCACCAACGCGGTTCTGCCAAACGACCTTCACCAGAGGAATCTGCTTCCGACGCAACTGCTGAACTCTACGGTTGACAACTCTGACCAGGTAGCACTAACAAGTCTGGCGCTACCTCCAGCTGTGAGTAGTCCAACACATGTGAAGGATCTGCGACCTACCTCCTGAGCTGCGAAACGTGAAACACACTGTGCATACCTGCTAGCTCTACCGGAAGACTCAACCTGTAAGCCACCTCACCGACCCTCTCAGTGATAGGGAAAGGCCCGATGTACCTCGGACTGAGCTTTCCCTTTCTGCCAAACCTCATGATGCCCTTGGTCGACGAGACCCGCAAGAAAACAAGGTCACCAACACTGAACTGTAACGGTCTCCTATGGACATCTGTATAACTCTTCTGTCTGCTCTGTGCTGCCCGAAGCCTCTGCCTGATCAGACTGACCATGTCTGCACACTGCTGCACTAACTCTGGCCCCAAAAGTTGCCTCTCACCAACCTCGAACCAGTGAAGTGGAGTCCTGCACGGGCGACCATACAAGGCCTCATATGGTGCCATTCCGATGCTCGAGTGATAACTGTTGTTATACGCGAACTCTACCATCAGAAGGTACGACTCCCAAGTGCCGCTCTAGTCTAAACAACACGCTCTCAGCATGTCCTCCAAGTTCTGAATGGTCCGCTCTGACTGTCTGTCTATCTGAGGGTGGTACGCTGTGCTGAACCTCAACTCTGTACCCAGTGCTCTCTGAAGATTGCGCCAAAACCCTGACGTGAACCTCAGATCTCTGTCGGAGATGACTGAAACTGTGATCCCGTGCAACGAAACAACTCTGTCCATGTACAGCATGGCTAACCTGTCCACTGACCACGACATCCTGGTCGGAAGAAAGTGCGCTGCCTTGGTCAAACAATCCACAATCACCCAGATACCATCGTGCCTTTGCGGGGTGCGGGGCAAACCAACCACAAAGTCCATGGTGATGTCGTCCCACTTCCACTCGGGAATGGGCAACGACTGCAGCTCACCACCAGGACGCTGATGCTCGGCCTTCACCTGTTGACAGGTAAAGCACCGAGCAACAAACTCTGCCACGCCCCTCTTCATCCCTGGCCACCAAAAGGACCTCCTCAAGTAATGGTACATCTTGGTGGAGCCAAGATGAACAGCATACCTCGATCTGTGAGCCTCTGACAAAACTGCCTGACGCACCTCCTCAGGAACGTACAAGCGGCCTCTACATCTGACCTCGCTGTCCTCGTCGAGATCAACATCTGGCATCTGCAAAATGTCCGCCAACTGAGGGTCTGCCTGCTGTGCCTGCAACACCTGCCTGAATATCGACGACCAAACTGACAAACTGCTTGCCACTGCACGGTCTCTGGTCCTCGACAGAACGAACACTCCTTGGGATAGCTCCTCGAACAGCCTCCACTCTCTGACCATCAGCGAACTCAACCGCACGCGCTTGCTCAAAGCATCGGCTACGATGTTAGCCCTTCCTAGGTGGTAGGAAAGGGTTTGGTCGTAGTCCTTCAAATACTCCATCCATCGGCGCTGCCTCAAGTTCAGATCCCTCTGGGTGAAAATATACTGCAAGCTCTGGTGATCAGTGAAGATCTGAAAAGCCTCACCATACAGGTAGTGCCTCCACAACTTGAGAGCGAACACCACTGCTGCCAGCTCCAAGTCATGGGTGGGGTAGTTCTCCTCATGCTTCTTGAGCTGCCGAGAAGCATAGGCAACGACCCCACCGTACTGCATCAGCATGGCACCCAAACCTGACCTCGACGCATTGGTATAGACCACAAAACCACCGCTACCCGACTGCAAGACTAACACTGGTGCTGAAGTCAACCTCGTCTTCAGCTCTCGAAAACTCTGCTCACAGTCCTCTGACCAAACAAACCTGATGTCCTGCCTAGTCAACCTGGTCAACGGCCCTGCTAACTTGGCAAAATCCTGAATGAACCTCCGGTAGTAACCGGCCAAACCCAGAAAACTGCGGACCTCTGACACCGATGTGGGCTGCTCCCACGACAACACGACCTCCACCTTGGCAGGGTCCACTGCCACACCAGAACCCGAGATCACGTGCCCGAGAAAGTGCACCTCCCTCAGCCAAAATTCGCACTTGTCGAACTTGGCATAAAGGCGGTGACTCCGCAGGGTCTCCAGCACGATCCTCAGGTGCTCCTCGTGCTCCTCCTCAGAAGCCGAGTAGACCAAAATATCATCAACAAAAACAACCATAAAACGATCTAGGTACTCACTGAACACCCTATGCATCAGATCCATAAATGTTGCGGGTGCGTTCGTCAGCCCAAATGGCATCACGACGAACTCAAAGTGACCGTACCTAGAACGGAACGCCGTCAAACCGACATCTGACTCTCTGATCCGCATCTGATAGTACCCGGATCTCAAGTCAATCTTTGAGAAAACTTTGGCCAACTGCAATTGATCAAACAAATTATCGATCCTCGGCAACGGGTACCTGTTCTTCACAGTAACCTGGTTCAACTGTCGATAATCGATGCACAAACGAAGACTGCCATCCTTCTTTCTTACAAACAAAATAGGTGCGCCCCACGATGAACGACTCGGGCGAATGAAGCCCAGCTCAAGAAGCTCGTGCAACTGGCGCTTCATCTCACGCAGCTCCACCGGGGCCATCCGGTAAGGTGCCTTGGACAAAGGCATCGTACCGGGCAAAAGCTCAATGGAGAACTCTACCTCCCGCTCAGGCGGCAAACCAGGTAGATCCTCCGGGAAGACGTCGGAGAACTCAGAAACAACCGGCACGTCAAAAACTGAAGATCCGCTAGGCTCCAAAGAACAAACCGAAGCAAGGTACGCCACACAGCCATCGCGGATCAAACGACGAGCTCTACACAAGGAAATAAATGGCCGACGGGTAGACTTGATACCTCGGAAGCAGAGGACGGGCTCTCCAGGTATCCTAAACCGAACGGTCTTCCTCTGGAAATCAACCACGATCGAGTGAGCCTCCAACAAGTCCATGCCTAGGATGACGTCAAAGTTGCAAATCTGCAGTGCGTACAACCTGGCTGGCAACTGGTGCCCCTCAACCTCGACTGCCACACCCTCCAGGTAACCAAAGGAACGCATATAGTCACCAGACGGGAGATCGACCATCACGTCACACTGCCTCTCAGGAGCGTGACAAGCAAGGGACTCAGAGAATTCCTCGGAAGCAAAACACAAAGAAGCACCAGGGTCGACCAAAACACAAGCAGCTCTGCCAAGGATAGGTAGAGTACCTATAACAAGGTTTGACGCCTCTGCCTGCTCCCTGGTGAGCGCCATCACGCAACCACGACCACGCCCACCCTGTGGCACCTACTGGGGCTGCTGCTGCTGCGGCGGCTTTGCTGAGGGTACTGCTACTGCTGCTGGTATGGCTGGTACTGCTGCGGCTGTGGAACTGCTGAGCCTGTTGCTGGTACTGCCCCCGTGCTACTGACGGGTGCTGCTGCTGCTGAGGAGGGTACTGGTACTGAGCGGCTGCTGAGCGTACTGCACTGGCTGCTGCTACTGCGGGGCTTGCCCCATGGGGCAATCCCTTCTGAAGTGGCCCGGTAAGCCACAGGTGTAGCAAACTGCCTTCTGACCGCCCTGCTCAGCTCCTTGGACAACTGATTGCTCTGCAACCTGGACTGGTGCTTCTGCTGTCGGCTCCGACCACCCCTACGAGTAGACAGCTTCCTAAACTGGGAGCGAATCCCGGCGCTGTCGGAACTGCCCGAGCTGGAGGAAGAGGAAGTCACACTACCGCGGCTACCCGCTGGACGCTGGTAAGGTGAGGACCTAGAAGAGGCTCCTCCCTACTGCTGCTGCTGCTGCTGTTGAGGCTGCCAGATCTCTCTGTCCAAGGCGGTGGCCTTTGCCACGGCCTCTCCCAAGGTGGTACACATGTGTGCCGTCACTCCCCACCTCAGGTCTGGTCTCAGTCCTGCTATGAACCTTTCTGCACATGCCTGATCGCTGCCTGCGACATGAGGCACATACCTCAACACTGGACAAACCTCTGGTAGTACTGCGAAACTGTGAGGTCGTCCTGAACCAACGCATGGAACTGGTCCCGTCTCTCACGTCGAGCGTAGTCGGGGAAGTACTCGCCGTGGAAGACCTCTGAAAACTGCTGCCAAGTGATGTGATCCAACCTCTGCCCCTGGAAGTGAGTCTGCCTCTGAACTCTCCACCACTCATGGGCTGCTCCCTTGAGCTGGTACACTGCCAATCCAACCTGGTCCTCCTCAACTCACTCCATGGTCTTGAAGATGCGCTCTAACTCATGGGTCCAGCTCTCTGCCTTGTCTGGATCATACTCACCGTGGAACATCGGTGGCCGAAGGTGCAAGAACCTCTCAAGGAGAGCGGTCTTGTCCTCTGTAACCGCCGTCCTCCGCCGCCCGGCCCGGGTACTCCCAGTGCCCGACCGCTGCTGACGCTCTGGCTGCTCCACCTCTGGCTCTACCTACTGCTCCGACACCACTGGAGGAGGTACCTAAAACTGAACACCTGCTGCTGCCTGCCTGGGCTGGTATGCTCCCTAGTACAAGTTCCTAAAGAACTACTCTGCTAAGAGAAACTAGTCTGCATACTGCTGCGGCTGAGGCTGGTACTTCTGCTGCCCCCTACCACCACTGCTGTTGCCGCTGCTGCAGCCTAAGGCTGTGCCATTGACTCGTCTACAGACACCTCCTCCTGGACCTGCCCCTTCGCGGGCATCTCGGACTCATCCTACTGCTTGATCAACTGTCTAGCCTGACTGCGCCTACGCGGAGCCATGACAAACTGCACGACAACACAACCAACAAGGTTAACAAAACTACTTGGGCGGCTAGCAGTGTACTTGTACTACCGTTGGGAATTCATGTTGCAGTTTAAATCCATTACAAGTCCTGTCAGACTCTAGCTCTGATACCAACTGTAACGACCCGAGAACCCACCCGACCCTCGGCCCACGCCGAGGACCCGATTTTCGCAGTCGCCGCCCACGAATCCAGGGACCCGAAAGGGCTATAATCTACGTCTAACATGATATGTAACGGAAGTAAACGTCAACTGCTAATCTAGAAGTGTACGCGCTGAAACAGAAAAGAGAGTGAGACCACCATGTACCACTCTAAGTACAGTCCCAACGCACGCACGCTAGTACAAGTAAAAGGCAGGGGAAGAACAAGTCCCTTAGGGGCATACCCCGAGGGTGACGTACACTGAAAAAGGGGAACCACTGCTAGCTACGGGGACTCCAACTACCGCCCCGTCTCCATCCGGCGCGCGCCCTGCCGCTGCTGAGAAGTCTCACTTGGGAAAAGGAGGAATGAGCTTCACAACAGAAGCTCAGTAGGGACTACCAATCTCCTACTGGCTCTAAACAGGCAGGAGATATAAATATCAAATGAATGACAGTAGTTTATATCTTCTACCTACCAATGGAAGTGCGGAAGCGAAACTACAACTAGCACGGTACGGAAAGTACACACGGTCGGAAACTCCATACAACTGCTCGTCGTGACCACCACAAGGCTAGTAAACACAGACGGAGGGAACTCCGCTTGGACAAGGAACAATAGCTATGGAAAGCACTACCACTAGTCAAGGTCAGGTGCATCCACCAACGTCTTATCCTCGACCGGGGTCCTGACCCTCACGTCTCGTCAGAGCGAGGTAGGACACAAGTATCACAACAGTGACCGCCATAGTCTGGCCGGACTACAGTCCCACGCCTGGCCTCTCTAAGCGGTTCCGGGGCCGCAAAGAGCGAGGCAGTGAGAAAAGGACTAGCTAGATTGCACCGGAAAGAACTCTGAAAATTGACCTCGACGTCCCAGTCTAACCACGAGAGCTCTGCAAGTGACTCAACGCCACTGTCCTAACCACCGTTTCCCCCTAAGCTCTAGAGTCCGCCTGGTGGCTGCCAACTCGAGCGCACTTGTAGCCCGGAGTACTCCCTCAATAGGCTCCCGAGGATGGGGGTCCCAGACAACAGTAACAACCTCTCACATGGGACAAGCCCTCAAGTGCCGAGCACCGGCGAAAGACTAGTGTAGACCGCACTAGGGAACTAGCACAGGTGCCACGGTACAGTAAAAGGAACGGAAACGGCGAAGGTCGGAAACCTGTCTCACTACTGAGGTTGCGACGCATCGGGCCGTCGCGACCAAGTCGCGATGCCCTACCCTGTCGCGATCCCGTCGCGACGGCCCGAGCCATCGCGATCGGGTTGCGACACCCAAGAGTGTCACGATCTTGTCGCGACTGGTCAGGCCGTCACGACTAGATCGCGACCTCCACGATCGTCGCATTCTCAGACAGAGGGGGGGTTTCGGAGCAACCCCTCCGGGAACCACCCAAAAAATGGGGAAACAACCACACAAGAGGGAGGGGATCATGCTCAACATGCAAGAAAGCCATTAAAGCATCCAAACCACCCTTAAAAACCCCACGAACATGGTTCTACACTCGAAGGGAAACCTCACTCAACCTCGAGCATGGAGTTCTCACACTCCCAAACCCCAAACCACAGAGAAACCACTCTTTAGAGGGGGAAGGGAGCATGCTTAGGGCGAGAGGATCAAGAGTCCCTACCTCCACACGAAGAACGAACCCGTTAGGGCCTTCTCGTAGGAAAGGACGCCTCCTCCTCACTCCAAACAGCACGAACACGTCCCCTGCACGTGCGGGATGACACCACCTCAGCACAGACACCTCAAGCACCACGATCCGCCAAGAAACCACACAAGAAACTCGAGAGGGGAAGGAGAGGGGGAAAAGAGAGCTGAGAGGGCGAGAGGGGGAAATGGGGCGCGGCCTTGGGTTTTAACCCGGCGGCCCCTAGAACGCGACGGAATGACATGTCGTGATAAGACTTTCGTCGCGACGCCCCTAGGCATCGTGACGTTATTGCGAGGGTCGCTTCTGTCGCTACCCCAAAAAGTAGGTCAAAACCTCGAAGACCGGGAAAGCGATCGCGATGGACGACCACGTCGCGTTCACGTGCGTGCACCTGACACCCGATAGAGCCATTCTAATAGAAAGGACACCGGTCACGTCTGTCAAAAGGGCCGTCGCGACGCCATCGGACGTCGCGACCACAACGCGACAGCCATACTATCGCGACCAAAATGCGACAGCCTCGGTCATCGCGACCCGAACCTTGTCGCGACGGCCTCCCTGTCGCGACCACGTCGCGACCAGGGAGCATGTCGCGACCCTGAGGACGGGGCCAGAGGGCCCAAAGGGGTCGGGTCTTACAAAACCACCGGCTCCATTCTGACTCGGACTCGCCCCTCTTTACTTGCTTTGGGGACCTAATATCATCCACAGCTCTGTATGTGGCCAGGGGTGGATGGTGAACAGATTCTGCAGTGATAGCGGATGTTTGCTCACTCCCTGGATGTAGCGGCCCCTTCTTGAAATGTTGATTCAGGGTCCATGTGAGTGGCTCCCCCTGCTTGTTATCTACCCTGCCTAGCTTTGACCCCATGTAGACGGTGTTTTCCTCAACTCTTCGGAAAACATTGGTCCCACAATAGAAAATGATGATTTTAAAAGGATAAAGAGAAAGAAAGAAAGTTTTAAAAGATGGGATGATGGAGAAAGAAGTGAAAATGAGGTGGAAAATGAAAACATGCGTGTGTGTACAATGGATGCGTAGATCGCGATCGCCAGGTGCACGTGGGCACCGAATGTAACGGGCGGAAGGAAAAGTTACGTGTACTTACCTCCACTCGAAGAAAGCACGGGAGTTTTATGGTGGATTCTCCTTCCTTCTTCCGCCGGCCGACCGATGAAGAAGATTCAATTCCGGGTTACCTTGCAAGAAGAAAACGACAAGAAAACAAGTGAACGGGGATTAGACTATGTGGTGTAGTAAATGCAAACAGAAGAGAAATATGAAAGCATGCAAATGGAGGCTAACACACCTCGTGGAGGTGGTGTTAAAGACCTAAGAAGTAGGTAGATGAGGAGATGCTATGTGTGTGTATGTAGAAGTGTAAAATGCATGTTCTAAAGAAGAATAGAAATGAAGAAGATGGGGGGGACGGAGGCGGCGGCGTAGCCCGTTGGTGGCGGAAGATGGAGAGAATGAAAGGAACGCCGATGGTGCTCCTCCCGCTGTGCTCCAGTGCTTGGAAACTCCACCACGCGAGGAAGATGATGCAAGGACGGCGCGCATGCTCCACCTCGACTTCTGAACATGAGCTCCCGGTCCGACAGGGTCCTACCTTGAAGAATTGGAGAGTTGAAGTTCGGGGGTCGGGGTGGGAGTTCGACAGGGCTTCGCCGTGGTTGAGATTGGTTACCAAATGAGCACCCCTGGGGTCTGTATTTATAGCCAAAATTGCGTCCTTTATAGCGGACGCCTAAAGGGAATGAAACGCATCTGTCTGACACGCTGCGATTCAGAAGGTCTCTTGATTTATGTTTGACTTGACATTTTCATGATGGTCATAGCTTACAGCTGCGTTGTAAATTGTGTCTGGGCAGTTCTCCGCATTTTCTTAGGCAAATCAAATCTTTGACGAAATCTGATCCTTGATTTGATGTTTATAAAACGCGGCGGGCCTCCCGGATGCGATTCCAACAAACATCATGATTATTGACGTGGCGTCCATTAAATGCTGCTGACAGGGTGCACCCGAATCGTTGACTTTGAATCGCGGCGGTTTAGTAAGACACGGCTTAGAAATAGACCATGTGCCAAATTACAGATATGAGACACGACAGCAATTACCGACGCGTATCGGGACTTGTAAATGGCGTCCACTGTTATGGACGCGATTTAATGAAGCTCAACAGACCCCTAGGAAAATTCCTAAAAAATCCAAAAAATTCTAGAAAAAAAATAAAAATCACTCAAGAGGTTAATTGAGAAGAGCCACTTCGAGGCATCGTGGTATAACATGAAATTTACTCGATGTGTTGCCAAATTGGCGTGTCTACAGCTGCCTCACCTTGGCGTCTGCTTTGCAAGGAAATGAAGCGAAGTGATACGAAATGAATGAAATGAAATGACGTGAATTGAGTGGAATGAAGTGGAATGACTGAAAAGTAGACGCCAAGGTGTGATGAGACACCCCTCAACAACACATGACAGGAGCTGTTCTTCAGTCCAGAATGAAATGGTTCGTTGACAATCTCAAGAGAAAACTTAATGCTTCAGAGAAAGGGGTGTGCACGTGGGCACGAAAAAGGAGAAAGATCAACTTCCAGCGTTGGGGAAGTACTTAAGGACACAATCCGTTAGGTTTCACCTTTGGAGGCATCTGCCACTGCCGCAGGTGGATCTTTGGGAGAATAATTAAATTGAAAGAAATCCAAGGCAGTGAGTTTCTCAAGCGATGATCTTCAAATAACAACACAATGGACTGAGTACTTGACTCGGAGTGGAATATTTCATGTTATCTGGAATCGAGGAACAAGTGGCTCTCTTTAAAAACGAGAGTGATTTTCCGGAGTTATGTTCAAAAGGTCCTATATGATGCATGCTGGGCTAAAAGAAATCATAAACAAAGGAAAATATAAAATAATCAAGGATAATATTATCACACCGCGGAAGTCAGGATACCGGACGGAACCATCGTCCCTCCATAGCGTAACGACCTATCCTCAAGTCGTAAGACTCCTATGGAATTATCATTGTTTTTGGTGAAGGAGGGGAACTCAAAATCCAATTTTGTCAGAGCCTCGAGGTCCTTGATGTGCTCTAATAAAGTATACCATATAGTAAGATGCAATATGTACAATACCGAGGTGGTGGTCGTCGAGGATGATCGTGCGTTGTACGGTGAAAAGTGGCGTCCAGAATCTGCGCTCAAAGATCAGTTAGTTTTGACAAGCAACATGTAATATGGCAAAAAGCTGTAAATAACGCTACTTGTAAATAGCGGCCAGGTGGCTGGACGCCTTTAAAACTTTAATCGCGTCCGCTGTGTCGGACGCGATTCAAGCTGTCAATCTGATTTGATAGTTTCGTCTCTTCTCCTTCAATGGGGCATGTGGTTAGGGGATAGCATATCCCCGAGATTCCCTATTTTTTTTTCTATTTTCAAATACCCATACCCTTACATTTCCTCTCCCTTTCTTAAAGGTAAGAGCTCTCATTTGAATTAAGAGAAAGAGAGGAGAAGGTGAAAGAAGGAGGAGAAAATCCTTTGAGAAAAGGAAGGAAGGAACTCTTGAAGCAATGGAGCATGGAGGATCATCTTCCAAGGGAGGAAGGGGAGGAGGTTTCCAAAGGTTAAGCCAAGTGGAAGGCCACATTTGTAGGCTTGTTCAAGCAAAGATGGTAAGTTGATGATTTGGAGTTTGATTTGATTTGCTTGGACATGCTTCTAATGTTTGGTGTTTTGGTGCTCTTCCTTCTTGCTTTCTTTTCTTTTGTTTCCCTCTACCTCTTCCAAATGACCGGATCCTACCACGCACAATTATTCCGAACCATACCGCAACTACCCATGTAGGATTACCCGCTCTTCCCAGGCAACCGGCATTTCATGCGCCTCCCTTGGCTCCAACAGTTAACTGACCGCTATCCTCAGACGATGGGGGATTAACAACCTTACCGTTCACGCTAAGAGATACCACGAGATCCACCTTGACTGGGCGGCCCTCGAGGCATTGATCGAATTATGGCACCTTCAAACTAACATATTTCTCCTCCGAACCTTTAAAGCTACCATTCTTTTGGAGGAGGTTGAAATTTTATTAGGTTTGAAGCGAATGAGGCAAGGTGAGGAAGATGGGATGGCAATCATGCCGAGGTATTACTCAAGCAAGGTGGTGCTCGAGAGCTTCATGGATCCAAGGGAAGCTCAGAGCGTCTAAGCACCAAAAGGAATAAATTTGCATAAATTGGCGGCTTGGACAATGGAGGAGATACCGAGAGCAAGGGACGATGAGAGGTTGGAAGAGGTAATGAAGGGATTTGCTATTTGCATGGCGGGTGCACTCCTCTTCCCTTCAATCGACAATGTTTTGGAAGAGGATCAACTTGGCATGGTGTGTGCCATTTGGGAAGGGGAGAGACTGGGACCGGCGGTGCTAGCCTTCCTCTACAGCGGGCTCACGGCGGCGAGCTTGGGTAGGCCTCCATATGGATCAATGCTTTTACTAACATGCTGGACTGACCTACACTTTAAGTTTTGTTTGAGCAATGAGGTCACTAGCTCGTCCCGGATCTTCTCCAAAAGTCCGCTTAAGCACTTGGACCATATTGTGGGCTTAGAAGGGTGCGTGGCGAACCGAGTGCCATAGCTCAAGACGTTGGTGGATTGGCGTAACTACTTCCAAGATATGCCCGAGAGCGCCTTCTCTTGCATTCCTGCGCCACTTCTTCCCTAAGATGAGTGGACCCGGCTAGCACCCGGCATGGATCTACGATTGATTGGAGCATCCGAGTTCGTCCTCTACAATCCACACCGCTGCCTTCCTCAACTCGGACTTCCACGGCGCATCTTCGAAGGACCATCTCACCTCCCACCGATCAAACGGTGCAACATCGGTACCAACAACGATGGCGAGGAGGCGAACTGTAACGTCGCGTATTTTTCGGATCTTCGTGGATCCTCGGTTTAGCGTATGGGGTGGTCACACCTTGACCAGTGCGACTTATGTTGTGTGTTTCTTATTTGATCCTTACCGGAGTTGGTTATGGATCTGTGTTGGTGTTCAGTGCGCTGGACATCAACAGTGGGTTGGCGTCCAGGTTTGTGACGTCTACTGTGTGTTGGCGGCAATGGTGTTGCCTTTAACAAGTTCTTGGGGTCCATCGATGTGGACGTCTACCGTTGAACTTGGCGGCGAGCAATGTGGATGCCTAGTTGTGACGGTTTGGTTGGTGGCGCAGAGGTTGACGTTAACCTGAGGCTCCTGTGTTTTTAGGGGCAACCCGAGCCTTCTTCTTTCCCCACCTTCTCCCCTCCTTTTCCCCCACCTGTACCCTTGTGCTCTTCATACTTCCGGCGGTCGACGGGAGCACGTGGGAAGGCCGTGATGCGCGCAGCAGCGGCATATCAGGCGGGGAATGACAGATTGGAGGGCGGTATTCGCGGGAAGCTCCTGAGGGTTCGGTGCAAATCGAGGTTCTATAGGGGTTTATATGCGTTTCTGAGGTAGGGACGTAAACCCTTTAGCTTCTCTTGTGTATTATTCCATGCTTGTTGCGTGTAATTTGCGTAGAATCGTGATTTTGGGGAGGTTTTCCTTTCTGTCAGGTTTTAGGGTGGTTTGGTCGATCCATGCGTTGGATCGTGTTTTTCCGACATTACGGTGGTGTGTGGTGGTGAGAGGAAGTGTTCCCTCTTCATCACGTTGCGGTTTTGAGGGCTGGATTGCTCTCAGGGGATGTGGTTTGTGGCTGGTTCAGCTGCTGGGAGCTGAAGAAGTCAACGTCAAGGGATGTTGATGTTGAGTTCTTCAGGGAAGAGATAAACGGCGTGATCGTTTCCGTTAAACTCTTCAGGGAAGATCTTGACGGCAAGGTTGGTTGCCGTTAGGTTCTTCAGGTAAAATATTAACGACAATCGATGTTGCCGTTAGTCCCTCGTTAGCGGCGGTCGATATTGCCGTCTATCCGCTGGTGAGTTCCCAGCAAGCTGTGTTTCCTTTTTCCGCGATTTATGGTGTTGGACGTGTGGTGCACCCTGTTGGTGTATTATACACGTGGTGTCTACGTGGTTTGGGTGTTGTGCATGTGGTTTGTGTGTGCATGGCACATTGTACGTTATTGTGTTAATTGTATTCCAAAAATTGTGGTGAGTTTGTGGTGTTATGGCAGTGAGGTTCTTGTGTGAGCCTAGCCAAGAAATGGAAGTGTTTTTATGATTTGGATGACATGCATGTGTAAGCATGACTAGAGGTCGATATTATGATTATTATAATGTGATTTATGTGGTTATATTGTAATACTTGGGCAGTGAAGGTCCACACCGACCTAGCCCTGGTCTGTTGTTGTCCTTCGAAGAATATTATACTGATTTATGTGTTAAGTGGTGTGTGTGCTACCACGGAGGTCACTAGGTGGTTGATGTTAGGCTATAGTGTTATTATTAATATGGTTCATATATGTGTTTGTGTAGGCTAGCTTGTAGGTCACGAGTGACCAGGACAAGCTACTCCTCACACGTGTATCGTGATTTGTAATAAATGTGTAAGTGTTGTGGTTTGTGTATTGCCGAGTGTGGTGGTTCGGCGCCTATTCCGGAATGCCTCTCTAGTCAGGTACCCCAGGTTCTTTGTGAGCCAGGCACGTGTGTTTGTTGTGCTCGGGGTTTGTCCTGGTACAGTGTGGTACCGTCGAGGTCTGTGTCGTCTTCCTGGACACCCTCACTCCTGTGTTTGAGTTGTACGTCCGGCTGAGGGAAAGACGACAGTAGGGCATCAGCTTGTGTTTGTGGGTGTGCAGTCGCTTGTAGCGCGCTCGTAGTTGGGGGTACGGACACCAGTAGTCGACACTGGTCCCCAGCTAGTCCTATTTTCCAGTGCCTCACTTTAGGGTGCTCCGGCCAGAGACCCTAGAGGTGCCAGGCATGGACCTGCAGCTGTGTGTCTGCAGGTGTGGTGTTGGTTGGTCTCCACAGTTGTTTAACTTGTTCTCGTGGAGCGGCAGTTGGACCTTTCGTCCGTGACTGCGAGACTGAGAGGTTGTTCTTGTGTTGTGTTGTCCGGGTTGGATACTGGCCTGATCAGCCAGTAGTCCGTTCCCGTGTGGTGGCGTCGTTCCTTTCCGACTCGAGCTTTGCTACTTGTCATGGTTCGTGAGTTTGTGACTCATAGTCGAGGTTTGACTCGTTCGAGGTATGCCTTGGTGTTGGCACAGTTGTGACTACGGTTGTGGTTTGTGGTGTGCCCGAGTGGTGGCACAGTTTTGGTTATGATTGGTGAGTGTTGACTCACCAAATGTGCTTTAGCTTGCTATGGTGTGCCCTGTTACGGCACTGGTTTACTTGTGGTTTCCGTGCTGGTACCTTGTGGTAATAGGTACCTGTACCCTGTGTGGGTAATGGTTTATGATGGTACGTCGTGTACCCGTCTGTTCTGGTATTGACGTGGAACTGTGTTTCGTGGAGGTCGTGAGGTGTGACCTTCCACTCAATGTGCTTTACCTTTCTCGAGTAAGTTACCGTATATGGTTTTCATGTGCGATGGATTGGCCCGCTGTAGTCGATCATGTTACTTGGTGTGTGTGTTTTCCGACATATTGTGATTTGAGGTATAAAGGACCAGCTTTTGGTTAGCAGTCCTGTTACCCACGTACTTGAGATTTGCCTGTAAAGTTTATAGCCTAGGCAATGGTTTGCTTGTGCGGCTTATAGCTTAAATGATTGGTTGTGACTGTGGTTTGCCTATGAGTCTTGAGGCCTAGGCGTTACTGTTGTTAAGTGGACTAGTGGTGTGGAGCCAGTCCTATTGTTCTCTCTTACTTTCAGAGGTTGTGAATAGTTAATGTGTTTATATTTAATTGCAGCATTAGATACAATTGTTGTGAGCATGAAATGGTTTGGTTATATGTGTGGCCAGTGAGACCCATTGAGGTTGAGGTCTCTTCTGTTTAGTTGTTGTGGTCCTTGGGTGGTCCCTACTGAGCCTGTGACTTGTTGAGGCTCACTCCCCTACAGTTCTTTTCAGGGCTTGCCGAGTGTTTGGCTTGCAGCGGCGTTGTGTCAGACTTGTACTACCAGCAGTTGTGTAATAGTTAGTGTTGTGTGAGCTTGTGCTCCCTCGGGGTATGCCCCAGGTAGTTGTACTTTTAATTGGACATGTAAAAATGTAATGGGACAGTTGTAAATTGTTATATGCAGGTATGAGCACATGTACTTTCTTGTGTCTTATACTGTGTAGTTGTCTTTTATTCTTACTGGACAGTTGTGTGAGCTATCCCTTGCGAGACTTCGGTCCGTTCGCGGGAGGCGGATCTGGATATGGAGCCTTAAAGGGCATAAATACCCCGGTCTGTCACAGTTGGTATCAGAGCATGGTCCAGTTAGAATATGAAAAGACATTGAAGTTACAATGTCCCAATACATGGATTAATGTCCACTACTGGTAGTAAGTCTGTGGTTTTATGTGTTATAAGGTGATTTTTATGCGAGCTTTTGGCACGCAAACCATATGTTTATGTTTGTTAAATTAGAGTTGTGAGAAGTTGTTGAGCCATAGAGTGGTTAGTGTATAAGTTGTGTCGTTGCACCAGTGTGCCAGGGTGCAGTTGAAATTTTATGTTTAAAAGTTTTCAGTGGCAGATATTAAAGGAATCAGTGGAGTTAGTTATGTTGGTTAGCAAAAGTAAAAGGCAATTTCAGAAAGATATTTGCAAATTGCTCTAGTAAAGAATAAGGTTAACAGAGACAGGTATAATATGAGGTGTCAGTGTGACAGATCAATAGAATGTTACCAGCAAAGAATAGTGTGTGTGTGTGATAAGTTGCACAAGAGGACCTTGGCAGAGGTATTGTTGTGTTTGAGATTTGTGTTAATAGGATTTGAGAAGCGGCTTAAGTAATAATGTGATTAGAGCTTTGGCAACTTGAGAATGATTAATGAGGCAGACTGGTTTCAGATGAAGTACAGGAAATAGAGAATTGTGACAGTCCGATAAGGATAAGGTGTCTTGACAATTAGAGAGTTGAGCAGAGGTGGTTAGTTAAGTAAAGAAAGGGTAAAGAAAGATCACAGTGTAGTTAGACTTTTCTGAGCACAAGAAAAATACCGGCCTAGCAAGTGGCAGTTTATGAGAATTATATAGAGTCGAATGCAGTGTTACAGATAAGGTTACTGTTGTTTAATAACTGAGTATAATTCGAGAAGAGAAGAGGTGAAGTTTGTGTTTAAAAGAGATCGAGGCTGTACGGAATAAATAAGAATTATGTGAATCATAATAGAAAGAAGCGGATTATTTAAGAAACAGTTAAGTGGTGTCAGGTTAAGTGAAATAGAGAATCAGGCGGAGTAGGCTATTGTATTTAACGAGATTGACTCCAGACTATGGCCTTGGCAGTTGTGAATAAAGAATACTTGTGTAACAACAGCAATAGCGGTATGAATGGTACAGATGAACAACTAGGCAGCACAATAATTGAGAAGCATGTTCTTAGAGAAGATATTATGTTAATACAGTTGGCAGATTATTAATCTGGAAAAAGAAAGAGTATGATAGATTGTGAAACAAATATAACTGAAAGATCGAGAAAGTGATCAATAAGACTTTGCATGGCTAAATGGAAATTGAAAGTGGCAAGTACAAAACGAAGAGAATGTAATTAGTTAAACAGTGAATGGCTTAAAGTCAGATGGCATCTGATTGAAATAAAGTTTAATGCATGTAAAGTTAGCTGAGCAGTTTAATTCTTCCCTAAAAAGAAAGTGTTACAGTAATGAAAGCAGATGTTTTGAGAAATGCTGGAAATAATGTGGTTAGTCAGCTAGAGAATGTAAATTGAAGTTAAAAAGGAATATGAAAAATAAAGTATGTTAGTAATGTAATGGTATGGTAGAATTTGATTTTTAAAAGGTGTGGTACAATTAGAATTGAAGTATTGGAAAAAGTAGTTTGGAAATTTTGATATTGTTTTCCAATATTGATTGAGCAAGTAAAGCAATCTGTAATGAATATAGACGGAATCAAAGCAATTATGAAAGTGTGTAGCAATTGTGAATAATAGTAGAAGCTGAATGTATGAAATATTCTGTCAGATATTCAGCAGGATCAGAGTAGCGCAGCGGAAGCGTGGTGGGTCTACAACCCACAGATTAGAAAACTGAAAATATGAGAATGGATAAAATAAGGTAGTAGTTAATAATGATAAACAAGATATGGTTAGCAATGACAAAGTGAGTAATGAATGGCATTAAGAAATTCGAGAAATTAAGCAAGTTTAGCACGAAAGAACATCCAAAGGTAGTGGAATAAAATGAAAGGATTTGAGCAGAAAGAAATGGCCCGGAAAGAAATGTTGCAAACACAACCCAGAAAATGTGAAAGTAGGTTCAGTCCAAGGAGATAAAGTGCCATTGGCAAGTAGAATCGCCTACAATTGAAAGGTAATGAAAGGCATGGAATCGATAAAATAGAATAATTGTGAAATGAATTGAAAGAAAAGAAAAGAAAAAAAGCAAAGCAAGGATGGAATTGGATAGATGAGTCAGTTAACACAGATGAATTGAAAGGCTGATACAGAGAAAGAGTATCCTTCTTGTTCTGTTCACGGTTTTGTTTTTTTTTTTAGGTGATAGTTCGGCGTGCCGTGGTTTATGTTGAATGTCGAGGACGACATTTCTTTTTAGTGATAGTAATGTAACGTCGCGCGTTTTTCAGATCTTCGTGGATCCTCGGTTTAGCGTATGGGGTGGTCACACCTTGACCAGTGCGACTTATGTTGTGTGTTCTTATTGGATCCTTACGGAGTTGGTTATGGATCTGTGTTGGTGTTCAGTGCGCTAGACATCAACAGTGGGTTGGCGTCCAGGTTTGTGACGTCTACAGTGTGTTGGCGGAAATGGTGTTTCCGTTAACATGTTCTTGGCATCCATCGATGTGGACGTCTACCGTTGAACTTGGCGGTGAGCAATGTGGACGCCTAGTTGTGACGGTTTGGTTAGCGGCGCAGAGGTTGACGTTAACCTGAGGCGCCTGTGTTTTTAGGGGCAACCTGAGACTTCTTCTTTCCCCACCTTCTCCCCTCCTTTTCCCCCCCTGTACCCTTGTGCCTCTTCACTACTTCCGGTAGTCGAGGGAGCACGTGGGAAGGCCGTGATGCGCGCAGCAGCGCAGATCTGGCGGGGAATGACAGATTGGAGGGCGGTATTCGCGGGAAGCTCCTGAGGGTTTGGTGCAAATAGAGGTTCTATCGGGGTTTATATGTGTTTCTGAGGTAGGGACGTAAACCCTTTAGCTTCTCTTGTGTATTATTCCATGCTTGTTGCGTGTAATTTGCGTAGAATCGTGATTTTGGGGAGGTTTTCCTTTCTGTCAGGTTTTGGGTGGTTTGGCCGATCCATGCATTGGATCGTGTTTTTCTGACATTATGGTGGTGTGTGGTGGTGAGAGGAAGTGTTCCCTCTTCATCACGTTGCGGTTTTGAGGGTTGGATTGCTCTCAGGGGATGTGGTTTGTGGCTGGTTCAGCTGCTGGGAGCTGAAGAAGTCAACGTCAAGGGATGTTGATGTTGAGTTCTTCAGGGAAGAGATAAACGGTGTGATCGTTTTCCGTTAAACTCTTCAGGGAAGATCTTGACGGCAAGGTTGGTTGCCGTTAGGTTCTTCAGGTAAAATATTAACGACAATCGATGTTGCCGTTAGTCCCTCGTTAGCGGCGGTCGATATTGCCGTCTATCCGCTGGTGAGTTCCCAGCAAGCTATGTTTCCTTTTAAAGCGATTTATGGTGTTGGACGTGTGGTGCACCCTGTTGGTGTATTATACACGTGGTGTCTACATGGTTTGGGTGTTGTGCATGTGGTTTGTGTGTGCATGGCACATTGTACGTTATTGTGTTAATTGTATTCCAAAAATTGTGGTGAGTTTGTGGTGTTATGGCAGTGAGGTTCTTGTGTGAGCCTAGCCAGAATTGGAAGTGTTTTTTGATGATTCGATGTGCATGTGTAAGCATGACTAGAGGTCGATATTATGATTATTATAATGTGATTTATGTGGTTATATTGTAATACTTGGGCAGTGAAGGTCCCACCGACCTAGCCCTGGTCTGTTGTTGTCCTTCGAAGAATATTATACTGATTTATGTGTTAAGTGGTGTGTGTGCTACCACGGAGGTCACGAGGTGGCCGATGTTAGGCTATAGTGTTATTATTAATATGGTTCATATATGTGCTTGTGTAGGCTAGCTTGTAGGTCATGAGTGACCAGGACAAGCTACTCCTCACACGTGTATCGTGATTTGTAATAATGTGTAAGTGTTGTGGTTTGTGTATTGCCGAGTGTGGTGGTCCAGCGCCTATTCCGGAATGCCTCTCTAGTCGGGTACCCCAGGTTCTTTGTGAGCCAGGCACGTGTGTTTGTTGTGCTTGGGGTTTGTCCCGGTACAGTGTGGTACCGTCGTCGAGGTCTGTGTCGTCTTCCTGGACACCCTACTCCTGTGTTTGAGTTGTACGTCCGGCTGAGGGAAAGACGACAGTAGGGCATCAGCTTGTGTTTGTGGGTGTGCAGTCGCTTGTAGCGCGCTCGTAGTTGGGGTACGGACACCAGTAGTCGACACTGGTCCCCAGCTAGTCCTATTTTCCAGTGCCTCACTTTAGGGTGCTCCGGCCAGAGACCCTAGAGGTGCCAGGCATGGACATGCAGCTGTTGTCTGCAGGTGTGGTGTTGGTTGGTCTCTACAGTTGTTTAACTTGTTCTCGTGGGGAGCGGCTTTGGACCTTTCGTCCGTGACTGCGAGACTGAGAGGTTGTTCTTGTGTTGTGTTGTCCGGTTGGATACTGACCTGATCAGCCAGTAGTCCGTTCCGTGTGGTGGCGTCGTTCCTTTCCGACTCGAGCTTTGCTACTTGTCATGGTTCGTGAGTTTGTGACTCATAGTCGAGGTTTGACGTCGTTCGAGGTATGCCTTGGTGTTGCACAGTTGTGACTACGGTTGTGGTTTGTGGTGTTCCCGAGTGGTGGCACAGTTTTGGTTATTATTGGTGAGTGTTGACTCACCAGATGTGCTTAGCTTGCTATGGTGTGCCTATTACGGCACTGGTTTACTTGTGGTTTCCGTGTGGTACCTTGTGGTAATAGGTACCTGTACCCTGTGTGGGTAATGGTTTATGATGGTACGTCGTGTACCGTCTGTTCTGGTATTGACGTGGAACTGTGTTTCGGGAGATCGTGAGTGTGACCTTCCACTCAATGTGCTTTACCTTTCTCGAGTAAGTTACGTATATGGTTTTCATGTGCGATGGATTGGCCCGCTGTAGTCGATCATGTTACTGGTGTGTGTGTTTTCCGACATATTGTGATTTGAGGTTAAATGACCAGCTTTTGGTTAGCAGTCCTGTTACCCACGTACTTGGAGATTTGCCTGTAAAGTTTATAGCCTAGGCAATGGTTTGCTTGTGCGGCTTATAGCTTAAATGATGGTTGTGACTGTGGTTTGCCTATGAGTCTTGAGGCCTAGGCGTTACTGTTGTTAAGTGGACTAGTGTGGTGGGGCCAGTCCTATTGTTCTCTCTACTTTCAGAGGTTGTGATAGTTAATGTGTTTATATTTAATTGCAGCATTAGATACAATTGTTGTGAGCATGAAATGGTTTGGTTATATGTGTGGCCAGTGAGACCCATTGAGGTTGAGGTCTCTTCTGTTTAGTTGTTGTGGTCCTTGGGTGGTCCCTACTGAGCCTGTGACTTGTTGAGGCTCACTCCCCTACAGTTCTTTTCAGGGCTTGCCGAGTGTTTTGGCTTGCAGCGGCGTTGTGTCGACTTGTACTACCAGCAGTTGTGTACATTTAGTGTTGTGTGAGCTTGTGCTCCCTCGGGGTATGCCCCAGGTAGTTGTACTTTTAATTAGACATGTAAAAATGTAATGGGACAGTTGTAAATTGTTATATGCAGGTATGAGCACATGTACTTTCTTGTGTCTTATCTGGACAGTTGTGTGAGCTATCCTTGCGAGACTTCGGTCCGTTCGCGGGAGGCGGATCGGGATATGAAGCCTTAAAGGGCATAAATACCCGGTCTGTCACAGTTGGTATCAGAGCATGGTCCAGTTAGAATATGAAAAGACATTGAAGTTACAATGTCCCAATACATGGATTAATGTCCACTACTGGTAGTAAGTCTGTGGTTTTATGTGTTATAAGGTGATTTTTATGCGAGCTTTTGGCACGCAAACCATATGTTTATGTTTGTTAAATTAGCAGTTGTGAGAAGTTGTTGAGCCATAGAGTGGTTAGTGGTATAAGTTGTGTCGTTGCACCAGTGTGCCAGGGTGCAGTTGAAATTTTATGTTTAAAAAGTTTTCAGTGGCAGATATTAAAGGAATCAGTGGAGTTAGTTATGTTGGTTAGCAAAAGTAAAAGGCAATTTCAGAAAGATATTTGCAAATGGTGCTCTAGTAAAGAATAAGGTTAACAGAGACAGGTATAATATGAGGTGTCAGTGTGACAGATCAATAGAATGTTACCAGCAAAGAATAGTGTGTGTGTGTGATAAGTTGCACAAGAGGACCTTGGCAGAGGTATTGTTGTGTTTGAGATTTGTGTTAATAGGATTTGAGAAGCGGCTTAAGTAATAATGTGATTAGAGCTTTGGCAACTTGAGAATGATTAATGAGGCAGACTGGTTTCAGATGAAGTACAGGAAATAGAGAATTGTGACAGTCCGATAAGGATAAGGTGTCTTGACAATTAGAGAGTTGAGCAGAGGTGGTTAGTTAAGTAAAGAAAGGGTAAAGAAAGATCACAGTGTAGTTAGACTTTTCTGAGCACAAGAAAAATACCGGCCTAGCAAGTGGCAGTTTATGAGAATTATATAGAGTCGAATGCAGTGTTACAGATAAGGTTACTGTTGTTTAATAACTGAGTATAATTCGAGAAGAGAAGAGGTGAAGTTTGTGTTTAAAAGAGATCGAGGCTGTACGGAATAAAATAAGAATTATGTGAATCATAATAGAAAGAAGCGGATTAATTAAGAAACAGTTAAGTGGTGTCAGGTTAAGTGAAATAGAGAATCAGGCGGAGTAGGCTATTGTATTTAACGAGATTGACTCCAGACTATGGCCTTGGCAGTTGTGAATAAAGAATACTTGTGTAACAACAGCAATAGCGGTATGAATGGTACATGATGAACAACTAGGCAGCACAATAATTGAGAAGCATGTTCTTAGAGAAGATATTATGTTTAATACAGTTGGCAGATTATTAATCTGGAAAAAGAAAGAGTATGATAGATTGTGAAACAAATATAACTGAAAGATCGAGAAAGTGATCAATAAGACTTTGCATGGCTAAATGGAAATTGAAAGTGGCAAGTACAAAACGAAGAGAATGTAATTAGTTAAACAGTGAATGGCTTAAAGTCAGATGGCATCTGATTGAAATAAAGTTTAATGCATGTAAAGTTAGCTGAGCAGTTTAATTCTTCCCTAAAAAGAAAGTGTTACAGTAATGAAAGCAGATGTTTTGAGAAATGCTGGAAATAATGTGGTTAGTCAGCTAGAGAATGTAAATTGAAGTTAAAAAGGAATATGAAAAATAAAGTATGTTAGTAATGTAATGGTATGGTAGAATTTTGATTTTTAAAAGGTGTGGTACAATTAGAATTGAAGTATTGGAAAAAGTAGTTTGGAAATTTTGATATTGTTTTCCAATATTGATTGAGCAAGTAAAGCAATCTGTAATGAATATAGACGGAATCAAAGCAATTATGAAAGTGTGTAGCAATTGTGAATAATAGTAGAAGCTGAATGTATGAAATATTCTATCAGATATTCAGCAGGATCAGAGTAGCGCAGCGGAAGCGTGGTGGGTCTACAACCCACAGATTAGAAAACTGAAAATATGAGAATGGATAAAATAAGGTAGTAGTTAATAATGATAAACAAGATATGGTTAGCAATGACAAAGTGAGTAATGAATGGCATTAAGAAATTCGAGAAATTAAGCAAGTTTAGCACGAAAGAACATCCAAAGGTAGTGGAATAAAATGAAAGGATTTGAGCAGAAAGAAATGGCCCGGAAAGAAATGTTGCAAACACAACCCAGAAAATGTGAAAGTAGGTTCAGTCCAAGGAGATAAAGTGCCATTGGCAAGTAGAATCGCCTACAATTGAAAGGTAATGAAAGGCAATGGAATCGATAAATAGAATAATTGTGAAATGAATTGAAAGAAAAGAAAAGAAAAAAAGCAAAGCAAGGATGGAATTGGATAGATGAGTCAGTTAACACAGATGAATTGAAAGGCTGATACAGAGAAAGAGTATCCTTCTTGTTCTGTTCACGGTTTTGTTTTTTTTTTTAGGTGATAGTTCGGCGTGCCGTGGTTTATGTTGAATGTCGAGGACGACATTTCTTTTTAGGTGATAGTAATGTAACGTCGCGCGTTTTTCAGATCTTCGTGGATCCTCGGTTTAGCGTATGGGGTGGTCACACCTTGACCAGTGCGACTTATGTTGTGTGTTTCTTATTGGATCCTTACCGGAGTTGGTTATGGATCTGTGTTGGTGTTCAGTGCGCTAGACATCAACAGTGGGTTGGCGTCCAGGTTTGTGACGTCTACAGTGTGTTGGCGGAAATGGTGTTTCCGTTAACATGTTCTTGGCATCCATCGATGTGGACGTCTACCGTTGAACTTGGCGGTGAGCAATGTGGACGCCTAGTTGTGACGGTTTGGTTAGCGGCGCAGAGGTTGACGTTAACCTGAGGCGCCTGTGTTTTTAGGGGCAACCTGAGACTTCTTCTTTCCCCACCTTCTCCCCTCCTTTTCCCCCACCTGTACCCTTGTGCCTCTTCACTACTTCCGGTAGTCGACGGGAGCACGTGGGAAGGCCGTGATGCGCGCAGCAGCGGCAGATCTGGCGGGGAATGACAGATTGGAGGGCGGTATTCGCGGGAAGCTCCTGAGGGTTTGGTGCAAATAGAGGTTCTATCGGGGTTTATATGTGTTTCTGAGGTAGGGACGTAAACCCTTTAGCTTCTCTTGTGTATTATTCCATGCTTGTTGCGTGTAATTTGCGTAGAATCGTGATTTTGGGGAGGTTTTCCTTTCTGTCAGGTTTTAGGGTGGTTTGGCCGATCCATGCATTGGATCGTGTTTTTCTGACATTATGGTGGTGTGTGGTGGTGAGAGGAAGTGTTCCCTCTTCATCACGTTGCGGTTTTGAGGGTTGGATTGCTCTCAGGGGATGTGGTTTGTGGCTGGTTCAGCTGCTGGGAGCTGAAGAAGTCAACGTCAAGGGATGTTGATGTTGAGTTCTTCAGGGAAGAGATAAACGGTGTGATCGTTTTCCGTTAAACTCTTCAGGGAAGATCTTGACGGCAAGGTTGGTTGCCGTTAGGTTCTTCAGGTAAAATATTAACGACAATCGATGTTGCCGTTAGTCCCTCGTTAGCGGCGGTCGATATTGCCGTCTATCCGCTGGTGAGTTCCCAGCAAGCTATGTTTCCTTTTAAAGCGATTTATGGTGTTGGACGTGTGGTGCACCCTGTTGGTGTATTATACACGTGGTGTCTACATGGTTTGGGTGTTGTGCATGTGGTTTGTGTGTGCATGGCACATTGTACGTTATTGTGTTATTTGTATTCCAAAAATTGTGGTGAGTTTGTGGTGTTATGGCAGTGAGGTTCTTGTGTGAGCCTAGCCAAGAATTGGAAGTGTTTTTATGATTCGGATGACATGCATGTGTAAGCATGACTAGAGGTCGATATTATGATTATTATAATGTGATTTATGTGGTTATATTGTAATACTTGGGCAGTGAAGGTCCACACCGACCTAGCCCTGGTCTGTTGTTGTCCTTCGAAGAATATTATACTGATTTATGTGTTAAGTGGTGTGTGTGCTACCACGGAGGTCACGAGGTGGCCGATGTTAGGCTATAGTGTTATTATTAATATGGTTCATATATGTGCTTGTGTAGGCTAGCTTGTAGGTCATGAGTGACCAGGACAAGCTACTCTTCACATGTGTATCGTGATTTGTAATAAATGTGTAAGTGTTGTGGTTTGTGTATTGCCGAGTGTGGTGGTCCAGCGCCTATTCCGGAATGCCTCTCTAGTCGGGTACCCCAGGTTCTTTGTGAGCCAGGCACGTGTGTTTGTTGTGCTTGGGGTTTGTCCCGGTACAGTGTGGTACCGTCGAGGTCTGTGTCGTCTTCCTGGACACCCTCACTCCTGTGTTTGAGTTGTACGTCCGGCTGAGGGAAAGACGACAGTAGGGCAGCGGCTTGTGTTTGTGGGTGTGCAGTCGCTTGTAGCGCGCTCGTAGTTGGGGGTACGGACACCAGTAGTCGACATTGGTCCCCAGCTAGTCCTGTTTTCCAGTGCCTCACTTTAGGTGCTCCGGCCAGAGACCCTAGAGGTGCCAGGCATGGACCTGCAGCTATGTGTCTGCAGGTGTGGTGTTGGTTGGTCTCCACAGTTGTTTGACTTGTTCTCATGGAGCGGCAGTTGGACCTTTTGTCCGTGACTGCGAGACTGAGAGGTTGTTCTTGTGTTGTGTTGTCCGGGTTTGATACTGGCCTGATCAGCCACTAGTCCGTTCCCGTGTGGTGGCATCGTTCCTTTCCGACTCGAGCTTTGCTACTTGTCATGGTTCGTGAGTTTGTGACTCATAGTCGAGGTTTGACTCGTTCGAGGTGTGCCCTGGTGTTGGCACAGTTGTGACTACGGTTGTGGTTTGTGGTGTGCCCGAGTGGTGGCACAGTTTTGGTTATGATTGGTGAGTGTTGACTCACCAAATGTGCTTTAGCTCGCTATGGTGTGCCCTATTACGGCACTGGTTTACTTGTGGTTTCCGTGCTGGTACCTTGTGGTAATAGGTACCTGTACCCTGTGTGGGTAATGGTTTGTGATGGTACGTCGTGTACCAGTCTGTTCTGGTATTGACGTGGAACTGTGTTTCGTGGAGGTCGTGAGGTGTGACCTTCCACTCAATGTGCTTTACCTTTCTCAGTAAGTTACCGTATATGGTTTTCATGTGTGATGGATTGGCCCGCTGTAGTCGATCATGTTACTTGGTGTGTGTGTTTTTCGACATATTGTGATTTGAGGTATAAAGGACGAGCTTTTGGTTAGCAGTCCTGTTACCCACGTACTTGAGATTTGCCTGTAAAGTTTATAGCCTATGCAGTGGTTTGCTTGTGCGGCTTATAGCTTAAATGATTGGTTGTGACTGTGGTTTGCCTATGAGGCTTGAGGCCTAGGCGTTACCGTTGTTAAGTGGACTAGTGGTGTGAAGCTAGTCCTATTGTTCTCTCTTACTTTCCGAGGTTGTGAATAGTTAATGTGTTTATATTTAATTGCAGTATTAGATACAATTGTTGTGAGCATGAATGGTTTGGTTATATGTGTGGCCAGTGAGACCCATTGAGGTTGAGGTCTCTTCTGTTTAGTTGTTGTGGTCCTTGGGTGGTCCCTACTGAGCCTGTGACTTGTTGAGGCTCACTCCCCTACAGTTCTTTTCAGGGCTTGCCGAGTGTTTGGCTTGCAGCGGCGTTGTGTCAGACTTGTGCCACCAGCAGTTGTGTAATAGTTAGTGTTGTGTGAGCTTGTGCTCCCTCGGGGTATGCCCCAGGTAGTTGTACTTTTAATTGGACATGTAAAAATGTAATGGGACAGTTGTAAATTGTTATATGCAGGTATGAGCACATGTACTTTCTTATGTCTTATACTGTGTAGTTGTCTTTTATATTCTTATTGGACAGTTGTGTGAGCTATCCCTTGCGAGACTTCGGTCCGTTCGCGGGAGGCGGATCTGGATATGGAGCCTTAAAGGGCATAAATACCCCGGTTTGTCACACGAACACTATCAAAGCTTTATGGAAGATTGACACCTTTAGGAGGCCGATCCCAAATATGGAGGAGACCGAAAATGATTGGATGAATTATGTACGGGAACTTAAGAAACTGTGGCCCAAAGTAGCCGTTTTTAAATGACAAGATTAAATCATCAATGAAAATCAGATCGTTTTCTTAATACGGCCAAGAATGTCCCTTGAATGTGATCATTTCATCCAAAATACATGAAATTTCTCCTCAAAACAAGGCCTCAGTTGGCACTTTAAACTGCGTCCACCACAGAGGACGTCTTTCACATTTGAATTGCGTCCATCAGAATGGACGTGGATTAGCTTTTGATCTGGACTCAACAATCAGGCTTGTCTCCTTCTTATCGCACTGGTGAGAGGGCTAAAAATTATAACACATGTCAAATCCTCTCCGATGAAGTACTTGGCGAGTCTTATGTGGCAGGGCCAATTTGGTGGCGAAGCCAGGAAGCAAGACCCTGTCGAACTTGAACTAGGACGAAGCTTAATGCAACTGAAGCAGTGCTTGCAGCGTGAGCATGAGCCCTTTGCTGACGACCCCATGGGTAATGGAAATTCTCCGACCCTTCACTAATTAGATAGCGCAGGCCTTGAGTCTTTCTTGCCTATCGTAGTGTTGGAGCGTAGTCTTACCTTTGAATCTTCTCGGGTTACATGTTCAGTGAATCCCACGGAGGACCTTTCTTTTCCGTCTGCTGCCCCTATTTCAACTGAGCTGCCTGCTTCAGGGAACTCTTGCATCTCCTACTGCCATCCCCACACGACTCATTCATTGGGCCAAGTACCTTCCTTTAAAATGCGACGTCCCAACCGGCCTCCATTCAGATGATTTGCGTCCAATATGGCCGCCGTCTTTTCTATAATACGCGTCTTGCCGCCTAGATGCTTTTCCAATGGTCTTTTTAAATTTCAAACGACGCGTCCCCTTGGATTTCGCGCTGGGAAATGATTGCTTTTGAATAGAGGCAAGCTTGTCAGACGTTGTTCACAATGACTTTCAAAATCTGCGTCGACCAATTTGGACGCGTTACAAATTCAAATTAAAGTGCCTAAAAGTCCGTGCCAATGCAATGATGGCTTTCCGAATTGCGGCGACCGGAACAGACGCCATTAAAGTGCCCCCTTTCAAATTCGCGTTTGCCTGTTTGGATGCGATTTCTAAGACTGTCCAAGGCCAGATTAAGCCCGAGGCGACGACTATTCCGACCACTGCTCTCATTCTTTCTCTCGATCTCCTTCTTCTCTAATCGCCTTTCTCACCCATCCCTCATTTCTCCATAATCTCTCTTTCGCCTAGCACGAAAAAGGCGATGGCTAAGCGGCAACGGTGGGAAGGCAATAGGTCGCCGGCCTCAGAGGAGGCGGCGGCGACAGCAGAAACGGTGGCGGTGACGTCGGGGACCATCGATGCGATGGTGGCGGAGCTTGTAGCGGCTTTGGGGGAGCTTGCGCTCGTGCCGGTGGAAGGGAACGAGGAGCGCGGCCGGTTGGCGGAGGATCACAGGGAGGAGCACCGCCAGTGGGAGGAGGAGCGCGGCCGGTTGGCGGAGGATCACAGAGAGGAGCACCGCCAGTGGGAGGAGGAGCACGGCCGGCTAAGCCAGCAGGCGTTGGACGCTCGCGCAAGCTTGGTCGTCTCTAAGCATCTGCGACAGGTAGCGGAGGATCGGTACTGATGCGGACGAGAGCATGTGGTGCAGTAGGGGCGTGCCAGCGCCTACTCTGCGAGCTTCATCGCGACTTCCTCTCAGTACGATAGGAATGTTGAGGAGGGATGAGCTGCTCAGGGGTCCACTGGTTCACGTGCCTCCATGAGGCCTCCTGCTCCACGTTCGGCAGCGGATCCAGGCGAGGTCGAGAGTAGCCACCGCAGG